>KZ061546.1:489645-517047 GCA_002091835.1 Anopheles maculatus | reverse complement strand
TTCGGACAACAACGTAAGCAGCGAAATCCGAAGGCGCATTGTACAGGGGAATCGTGCCTACTACGGACTCTACAAACTCCTGAGATCCAGAAGACTTCAACAACGCACGAAATGCGCCATATATTGCACACTGATACGGCCGGTAGTCCTCTACGGGCACGAGTCCTGGACTATGCTGGCGGAGGACGCCAATGCACTCGCCATTTTCGAACGGCGGGTGCTACGGACTATCTTTGGCGGTGTGTGCGAGCAGGGCGTGTGGAGAAGGAGAATGAACCACGAGCTAGCTGAGCTGTTTGACGATGCAGACATCCTGACGGTTGCTAAAGCCGGAAGGATACGCTGGTTGGGTCACGTCATGAGGATGCCGGACTCATGCCCTGCCAGGAAGGTGCTCGTCAGCGACCCGTTCGGCACGAGGCGTAGAGGAGCACAGCGAGCTCGTTGGCTGGATCAAGTGGTATATCGGATGCAGCCGGGGTGGAGGAGTGCAGCCTTGGACCGAGTTTCCTGGAAACGGATTGGACACCAGGCCATGTCTATTCGACGTGCTCCCTAGGAGCAGGCCACGAAAGAAGAAGAAGTCTGGTAGTTCATAACTTTACACATGTACATGTACTATTCCCAACTGTTTATTGTCCTTTGTTTTTAGCTTTGCTGTCCAAAAACGGTTACGGACTTCGATCCCGCTTGCACGACGTTCCCATTTTACATATCCCCGTCTCGTTTCTTGTTTTTCTCCTTCACAATTAATCTATTCCCCGAGGATCCTGCTCACGCACACACAACACACTACTCTCCACGAGAGAATATCGTCTATTTTACCGACTTGTTGTCCCTTTTTTGCTGTGTGTGTGTGTGTGTGTTGTGTTTATCACCGGTATTAATATTACTATATATTTTTACAATGTCACCCGATATGGACGAAAGCCAACATTTAGGAATACACAATTTTGCTTACTATCTAATCGTTTATCACCTGCAATGAAAGATTATCGGCCGCGTATCGGTGTTTTCCCTCTTTTTTGCATTACAAAGAAGCCACAACGTATGCCTTTAAGGTGTGGCGACATTATCTGCCGCGCGCTGATACAAACGAAACCGAAAGGTAGTGTTAAACACGTGAAAGCTGTAAATCTGTGTGCGGTAAGGCACGTGAAAAACAAAACGGTCGCCTGAAACGAATTGCGCTAGTCTTCGGAACTGGTTGGGCCACGTGATGAGGATGCCGGACTCATGCCCTGCCAGGAAGGTGCTCGTCAGCGACCCGTTCGGCACGAGGCGCAGAGGAGCACAGCGAGCTCGTTGGCTGGATCAAGTGGAGTCTAACCTGAGGGATATCGGATGCAGACGGGGATAGAGGAGTGCAGCCATGGACCGAGTTTCCTGGAAACGGATTGGACACCAGGCCATGTCTATTCGACGTGCTCCCTAGGAGCAGGCCACGAAAGAAGAAGAAGTCTGGTAGTTCATAACTTTACACATGTACATGTACTATTCCCACCTGTTTATTGTCCTTTGTTTTTAGCTTTGCTGTCCAAAAACGGTTACGGACTTCGATCCCACTTGCACGACGTTCCCATTTTACATATCCCCGTCACGTTTCTTGTTTTTCTCCTTTACAATTAATCTATTCCCCGAGGATCCTGCTCACGCACACACAACACACTACTCTCCACGAGAGAATATCGTCTATTTTACCGACTTGTTGTCCCTTTTTTGCTGTGTGTGTGTGTGTGTGTTGTGTTTATCACCGGTATTAATATTACTATATATTTTTACAATGTCACCCGATATGGACGAAAGCCAACATTTAGGAATACACAATTTTGCTTACTATCTAATCATTTATCACCTGCAATGAAAGAATATCGGCCGCGTATCGATGTTTTCCCTCTTTTTTTTTGCATTACAAAGAAGCCACAACGCATGCCTTTAAGGTGCGGCGACATTATCTGCCGCGCGCTGATAAAAACGAAACCGAAAGGTAGTGTTAAACACGTGAAAGTTGTAAATCTGTGTGCGGTAAGGCACGTGAAAAACAAAACGGTCGCCTGAAACGAATTGCGCTAGTCTTCGGAACGGAATCTTTGGTTCGCGACATCGAATTTGATGGGTGTTATGGGTGGTTTTGTGTGACTTTTTGTTGTTAATATCCTGTCTGTGTCCCTGTAATACCTGCGTTATATTTCCCGCACACATATGGGTCTTATAGCGCGGAATCTTCTGTCTCCTCGCTCACTTCCGTTGATGTTTCTTCCGTAATGGCAATCGGTGCCATCGTCTGTTCCACATCGCTGAGCGGTGACGTCATCAGCACGGAGTAGCGAATCTTTTTCGTCTTGAAGTACGAGTACGAATTGTCAAACAGGACGTGATCTGAAAGTGAAAAACAAAAACGCATAAGCAACCGTTGCCCTTCGTTGAATCCATAAACCAACGACTACGTACATGTACAACCCGGTTGGCAGGTGATAAAACCGGACTCGTCTACCTGGTGGGAGGACACCCGCTTGAGCGGTACCTCGATAACCGATTCTTCCGTCTTTTTGTTCACGCACTTGACGCCAAACTTGATGTCGCTATCGAACGTACGGAATTCCCATCTGGAAGTAGAGATGTGTTAATTGCCGCGTTAAACCCTCACTCCCCAGTATGCTAACAGACAAATGTTTGTGTCATAAAACATCGAAGACTTTAGATTGAAACAATCAATATTGTTTCTGTAAGCCGCGGTTCCCTTTTGCGTGGACCAACTCGCACCCTACTCACTTCAAGAAACATCCAGCCTCCTCACAATCGAACGTCAGCTTCAGCTTGCTACCCTTCCGGATCTCGGACTCCGTAAAGCTCAGATTGTTGTTGAAACTATCCTCCTTCGAGGTGTACAGCTCCTTCGGTACCTTACCACCCCAGCAAATCTTTTTCTCACACTTCGGATTACCGTCCGGATCGGTTTGCGTACCGCCAAAGTACGCCGGGATTTGGTCCGCATCGCATCGCTCCAATATCGACGGCAACCACTTGCTTCGGTCCGGCTTGAAGATCCGAATCTTGTCGATCGTGTACTCGCCCAGGAACTTCTTCACCATGTTGTACGCGAACGCAAACACTTTCGGTGTGTTGATGATGTAGCAGCACTTTAGAATTTCCGGATAGTTTGCTTCGTACATCTTGATCAGGGAAATTACAACCTCACTCGCCGGGCGCCAGATGTACTGCTTCAGATTAAAGTTGTCCATATCGAACACCACCACAAACTGTCGGCTGTTCGGGTTGTTTGTCTTCTTGCTCTGCTCGTACGCTAGCTGCATGTAGCCTTCGAGAGACTGCATCGTCATACGGATAATGTCGGCCCGGGACACACTGTGCAGCAGTCCCCAGATGTCGAACCCGGCAAACGGGATAATAATGATCGGCGATCCTTCCTTATCGAAACCGGACACACCGTGCGGACTGTAGTCCTGCAGGATCTGGGGCGTGGGCCACTTGGCGATCTCATCTGTATTCCAGCGCTCACGGAACTTCATCGAGTCGCGCAGCATCTTCTCCGCTGCCTCAGGGTTCCAGTTGCGTGCTGCATAGGAATATAAAGACATTGAACTATTAGAATGGTTTTATTGAGCTCCAAGTTTCTAAACATCTATTTTCTATAAGAAATTTATGACCTTTCATTGGAACACGTGGTGTTGCTAAATTAACACACAACAAAAAAGGAAATCGAACAGAACATCCGGTCTCTAATGACTCTTGATTTAAATGTAGAATGAAAAACACACCACTTGCAAACTTTTCATTCTGGCCGCATTCCGTGGCCTTCCGAAAGTCGGCATCATATCTTCATTCTACGCCATTTTCAAGACAATTTTTCCTACGCAAAAAAACAGAACAGAAAGCGCAAAGCAGCATGATGGAGAAAAAAGCCAATTATAGTTCTAAGGCCACTCGCACGCGCCACAAACCGGCAAACGGTTGACAGTAGTGCCGCCTACCGCCTACGCCGAGAGTCATTTCAAATATTTACTTCTTCACGCAAGCGCCTAATTACTAACAATCAAGCGTAAAGACCCCGAACCGGTTAAGTGTTGCGACCTAATGCAAACTAATGCCGGCCTGCACACCGGTAGAAACCGTCGACGGTGGAAAGCCTGTTGGCCGGTATCGATCGCTTACCTCGCAGCCAGCGCAGCAGATAGTAATCATCGTGCTCCGGTTTCAGTACGTCAGCCACCTGCCGGCGAAACTGTAACGAGAAGAGAAGAGAACGTGTGAGACATTGTGGTGGGATGGACGTTCTTTAGGTCGCTCGCAACGCGCTCGAGTTGGATGATCTGTAAGCACCGTACAAGGATAAAACTAGAGAATCAAAGGAAAAAATCTCGAACGGCCCAAAATAGTGCGCCAAACTAGTGTGTTGATACAGAGGACGGGCTCGATCAGGGTTGAGGACATAACTAGCCTTTCACGTAACTTTTCATTCTGGCCGCATTCCGTGGCCTTCCGAAAGTCGGCATCATATCTTCATTCTACGCCATTTTCAAGACAATTTTTCCTACGCAAAAAAACAGAACAGAAAGCGCAAAGCAGCATGATGGAGAAAAAAGCCAATTATAGTTCTAAGGCCACTCGCACGCGCCACAAACCGGCAAACGGTTGACAGTAGTGCCGCCTACCGCCTACGCCGAGAGTCATTTCAAATATTTACTTCTTCACGCAAGCGCCTAATTACTAACAATCAAGCGTAAAGACCCCGAACCGGTTAAGTGTTGCGACCTAATGCAAACTAATGCCGGCCTGCACACCGGTAGAAACCGTTGACGGTGGAAAGCCTGTTGACCGGTATCGATCGCTTACCTCGCAGCCAGCGCAGCAGATAGTAATCATCGTGCTCCGGTTTCAGTACGTCAGCCACCTGCCGGCGAAACTGTAACGAGAAGAGAAGAGAACGTGTGAGACATTGTGGTGGGATGGACGTTCTTTAGGTCGCTCGCAACGCGCTCGAGTTGGATGATCTGTAAGCACCGTACAAGGATAAAACTAGAGAATCAAAGGAAAAAATCTCGAACGGCCCAAAATAGTGCGCCAAACTAGTGTGTTGATACAGAGGACGGGCTCGATCAGGGTTGAGGACATAACTCGCCTTTCACGTCACCCACATTGCACGGAGAGACAGAACCTTCAACTCACAATCATACCATTTTACCCATCGCTATTTGGTTCAATATCGCGTGAAAGATCATTAGGACGCGAACTATTTGGAACCTTGGTGGTGACATACGTTCGTGTGACCCTCGATGATGGTCATACGTGTAGTGATCTTGTACTTAGATGAATGTTATCTATTAAATCCAAACTTCCCATCAAAAGACAGTCGCGAGAAAAAGAGTGAAGTAAGCAAGGTTGACAATTAAAATTCGCCAAATGTCTCACAATTTTTCTAGCCCTAGTGTGCGCTTGGATGTAGTGAAACAAGTGACCACCGTCCACTCACAGTGACCTCAACCATGGCCTGTCTACAAGGCAACCCCTTCGGTACATATGTCATATGATGAGCTTGAACTTAAGGTGCATCGAGCGTACGAATCTTAGTGCACGCCTCACTGTAATTATTGTCTACTTGCGATAGCTTGGCGTAGATTCTAAATCACCTGTTGCTAATGTATTTTACCCACTCTGACACACTCTGAAGGTGGAGGTGAGAGCTTGGAGAACTCACTGGATAACGTGATGGGAACGTGCTGTGGTACGTAACAAAGCACGTAGCAAAAGATTGATTGATAGGCTTCGCACGGGATTGGATAATTGAAATGAAGTTTGCCTGAATGCTCATCACTTCGAGATTGTACTATCGATTTAATTCCATCAGAGAAGATGCTACCACACAATCTTACTTTGTGATTCGCGTAGGCTTTGATTTATTCGGTATGCACTTAACTTTTGAACCTTTCCATGCAACCTGGTGTGAAAAATTACATTTCCTTGCTAAACAAACATAGCAAACACTACAACCATTGCCGCGTTACAAGTAGCAAGCACGGATCGATTGCGCTGCGATTGCGTTCGTCATCTTTCCAATCAAATTGTGTGCTGCCAAACACGCACACCGAACCTGTGAAACATTAACAATCATTTCCTGAACCTGTGTGGTAGTAAAACAACTTGCCAATCATTGGCACCTCCAGCGAATTGTCAGTTTATGACTTTACGCGGGTTAACAAGCGTTTTGTACAAAAGGGGGACGTTTTTTTTTCGCAATCGCAATCGCAACCCAAGTACAATTACCAACCTTCGGAATAACCTTCGCGCCAGAGGTCAGAAACATGACTTTTGCAAAGACTTTGAGACCCGGCCTTTGAGGGTGCAATTTGCATTGTAATTGATTTTGATTGAATGGTTAGCTGCAGAGTTGTGTTGTACAATGTTTCTTCCAATGTTTTTTCCATTTTGAACGTTTTCATTACTTGCTGCTATTTAAGTGGATTTGTAAAATCTATTTTGATGCTTACGAAGATTATAATTTCACGCCATCTTCTGAGAGGATTTAAACACGTCTTTAAACGATCAACACGGTTTCCTACCCAATCGCTCAATTATCTCGAATTTACTCTCGATGATGAGCTCTTGCTACCCTGCGCTAGACAAAGGAATGCAGATGGACGTCATTTATACGGATTTCTGCGCTGCATTTGATTCTGTGAATCATTCTCTACTTACTGCAAAGCTGGCAAAATACGGTGTTAATGATGCATTGGTAAAATGGATGTCCAGCTTCCTAAATCATCGACATATTACTGTAAAAATAGCAAATGCCCTATCTACACCCTTCACTAATTCTGTAGGAGTTCCGCCAGGCAGTATTTTAGGTCCTATTTTGTTTACCATATTTATTAACGACATAGTGTATTCTATCTCAGATTGCGAAAAGCTTTTATATACAGACGACTTAAAGATCTCCTAACCAATTTCTGACCTTGCAGATTGTCAAAGACTCCAAAACTGTTTAACTCAATTCAACTCGTGGTGCCAAAGTAATTTAATGCGTGTCAACATAAACAAATGTACAGCAATATCGTGTTCAAGAAATAGAGCTCCGATTGAATTCGATTACAGAATAGCTGGTTCCTCTGTCCTCCGTTCAAAGGTAGTTCGTGACCTAGGAGTCCTCTTAGACAGCAGACTCACACTAGCAGACCACTACGAACAGATGATTTCAAAAGCGCTCCGGTCACTAGGCTTTATGTTACGTGTATCTAAAGATTTTAAGGATCCATTCAGTGTGAAATTCCTTGTACTGTGCAATTGTCCGACCGATCTTAGAATTTGCCAGTATCATATGGACTCCTTCGCAACAATATATAGTTAACAGTATAGAATCGATTCAGCGTAAGGTTACACGTATTATGTTTTATCGTCTTCCATGGTCCCGTGACTCTTTGTGCCCATCATATCGTACTAGATGTTTATTATTTGGACTAGAACCGCTTGAACATAGAAGAATGACGGCACAGTGCATATTTTTTCATAAATTGATCAGTGGTAATATTGACGCCCCGTCGATTCTGGAGAAGATTAGTATTCAGGCACCTAGTAGGATACTACGACCTAGGGCATTTTTAAATACAGATTTCAGAACGACTAATTTTGGTGCAAATGCCCTTTTGCTGAACATGATACAAGTCTACAGCTCGCTAAATATCAATGTCGATTTCTGTTTAAGTTTAAATAGTATACGGACCTTTTTGCATAGCTTAGTTTGACAATTTATTTATTTATTCCATTACTACGGTACAATGTTTAAGCTTATGGTGTAGTATTTCGTAGTGCGTTAAACATGTTAAATGATGAGTTGAAAATCTTGTTATGTAGGCTAACGACAGCTGGATAACTGAAGGAGAAAATATATAAATAAAATAAATTATACAAATCACTAAAAAGAACTTAGAAAAGGAACAAAAAACTGCGATTAGCAGTATCTTAGAATATCTTCTAGGGGTTTAAGTTTTAAATTCAGATCTTTTCTTCGCAACAAAACAAGTTTCCTTTCCTGCTTGAGTTCCATTCTGCTGTTGTTATTATTATTAGGATTATTGAGGGAACTTTTGGGTTTCAAGTTGTTTCCCGTTTTCTCTCTGTTTTGGGTATTTCCAAAGTTGTGAAATCTAGATTTTGATATTTTTATTCCTTCCCATTTGTGGCTCCTGCATATTTCTTGTTTTACGCTTTGATTTGTTTTAGTTTTAGCGTTCGATCTACTGCCCTCTTCGAATAATTACTTTAATTTCTAAAATATGTACGCTTTTTGTTATTTTTCACCTTAAAACTAAAACCTTTCCTTTGTCTCGATCATTACCCATCGCGCTAAGGTCAATAGAAACAAAAAAGGTTTAACTTATGATCATTACCCGATTACGTAAATCTCACAACACCCCAGTAGCTAGCCTAGCCTCACATTCCGAACAAGTCAACAAACGATTTTGGACCAAACCATTGATGAGTGAGCCACCGCTCAAGGCAAAGGTCTTATATACGAGAAAAAGGATAAACGATCTCACTCAGCATGCCACGACAGCATGGCGAGCAGCTTAACGCATGTGGCTTGCCCCGGTCAGTGTCAGTCAGTGATGGCGCTACAGAGGTCCGGTGTAGTGTACCGGTTTCGGATACTTCCACTAACAGCCAGCTCTTGGTGGCATTGGCCTACCGCAAGAGCAAACCGTGGCGCACACGCCGCGTCAAGTATCGCTCGGTACGCGAAAGAGCACGTGCGTTGCGTAATCATGCCGATTCACGCGCGCGAACTGACTGCGCAAATGCATTCGCTCAAATATTTGTTCCATCTCGCATCTCGGCATGAATCACACAAAGCGAAGGAAGAGAAGGAGAGCGAAGAAAAAAACAATCGACGTCCAAATTATGCTTCAATTTGAGTTCGAATTCAACTCCTACCGAGGCAAACTACACGCGTGTGTATCGAAATGGAAATCAACCTTGAAGGACCTTGGAGTGCTTTGTGGACGGGTGTGCTAAATGAATGTCAATGAAGGGATGTCCGATGAACAGATGATTATTGTTTTAACCTTTTTGGAATTGAATTGCGGAACCAACCGCAAGCACAGCTTACAATTTCCATGCCCCTGTTTTGCGTTCACCTTTTGTGCAATGCTAGTAAAAGCTTGCCTTTTTTTAATTCGTAATCGAACGCCCTCAATGTATGGCACTTTAGCAATTTGCAACACCATTCAGCGTTTGCGCGTACTTTTCTATTGCAAAAAAAAAAACCGAACTGCACATCTCCTGACTCATCGTTTTTCACTCGCTCTGTTGCATGGCGCAAAAAGTGCAAAAATTACTCGCTGCTCACCGTGCGATCTTTCGCCCGCCGTTGAATGCACAATTTCGCACTTCGTAGACTCGAGACTGTGGGGTGGGTGGTGTACAAATTGGGCAAGGGAACGGTATGATGGATCGAGGTGGATGGTTCGGCGCAGTTTCTCCGCCACAGGCAGATTAATGCGATTTCACACACAAACCTCTCATCGGCCTGATTTGAACGATTCGCGTAAACAAAACAAAATCAATTTTTCTACAACAGATATATGGAAGCTCCTAACAAAGAAGCATAGAATCGTGCCCGCAGCTCGTAAATAATTGACGATCACCTTGCCGACCGTCAGTTCCTTTCGGAAGTCACGGTGGGAGTGAGATGGCGTTTGGCGATTGAATGTTGCGTAAGTTGACGTCAAGAAAATAGGGTCTTTGGTGCTAGCAGTCACATCGTCCGAAGCACCACTCTTCGATGCATTCGAACCCTTGGAGCTTAAAGCTTAAGTGCACAACATTGGCTTGCACATTGCACAAGACATTGCAGCACAGCGATGCACCTGTAAACTCGGTGCCTTGAAGTGTCTTAAAAATCAATACTCTTCTCCATTTGTGTGGTGCCTGTCAATGGATGGAAGTGTGCATCGAGTTCGAGTCGATATTGATCAGCTTTCATGTTGTGCTTTTGTATACACAGTGGAAGCAATAGATCAAGCATAATTACTAAAGACTGGAGCGGAATTTTAGGCTAAAAGGAAAGGAACTTTGAGTTGAAAGAAGATCCTTTAGCTTAGTTTTTTAGAATTTAGATCACAATTTAATATATTTATGATAATGCTTAAAATCGATTCTACATGTTGGTTTATTGTTTATTATTTGATTACTTTTTTAGTTTCATTTGTTAAAGTTTTATTTATTTATTTTATTCATTTCATTTCATTTTCATTTTTTCAATTTCGCTTTTAACGTTCAGTATTTGTGTATTACATATAGCGTTTAAAGTATTGGAATAAATATTTAATCTTTTTACTAATATTTTCATGTTTGTTTTTCTAACTAATGTGTACCAATAGCTAACATATTGGTAATAAATAAATAGCTTTTTTATTGAATTTGTTAATTACTATTTTCATGAATTCATGTATTCTTCTATTTTAATAAATAAAAAGTAATGGAAAACAAAATAGGTAATTTATGAAAACAATTTAGTTGCTCCCTCATTTCTGCTTAATATATTTTTAGATTATCTAAATAAATGTTTCTATTAAGTAGTAACTGCAATAAACGAACCACAAGGTACTTTAAGCGAAACAAAAATGGTATATTTAAAATTTACTCAGCTCTTCATGCAATTCAAGCAATAATTTCTGTTTAATATTTGATTATGAACATTTTAATTTAATTTCTTAACGCCAAAAACTTAACGCCATTTTTTGCCAATCACTCATAACGCGCTATGAAAATGGCAATAAAATCATTCGTCCATGAACGGAAATGTCGGAACCATGCGATGGAACCTGGCTACTATCAATGCTTGGTGCACTTTATTGGCACCAGTAATAAAGCACTAATAACGTTAGGACGCTATAAAACCCATCATCGTGCTATTAGGCCTAACGATTAGTTTAAAACAGCCAATATCCATTAGGCCAATGTACCGATGATTCTTTCCTGCAGTGGAAGTTGCACGTTAAGAGAGTGCAAATAGGGTAGGAAAAAGAAATTCTCCAAACAACAAGAAGACATCGCAAAACATTACACCCTGCAGTGACAAATGATCAACCTTTTTGCAGCTGTTGAAGTCTTTTTTGCACATTTTTATGTGGCAACAATGATGCACAGACATCAAAGAAGTGTGCTTTCCAACACTCAAACACCACACGATCACGGTGCAATCAGTTTAAACTGCACTCGAAACATTGCCATCAATCATTCCAAAGCCTCCGAGAGAAAGTGTTTTGTTGGTGTGGGAATTATTGAACAAACATCGCCATACGATCGTGCTTTAGGGTTGTTTTCTTCTTCTTTTGTTGCATGCTTCATTATGTAAGCGTATGCATAAAACTCTTTAAAAAAAACAATGGTCACCAAAACAAATGCCCTTTTCTTCCTCGGCAAGCAAGCATCATCCGGTTGTTGACGACGTAACGAACTCTTCCAAAACCCCCCCATTCGTTGGTGCCTGTGTTTATTCAAATTCAAAAACTGGAACTGTTCAACATTGACTTCTCACCCTCTTGCGGGAACCTGTTTTTAGGGGCCAGCATTTAACCCAACCCCAAAAAAGCCCCCTAATGTACCGATACACATGCACATATTTCGCAATAAATCGCGACCGTGAACCAAAACACACGCGGCAGTGGTGGGCCACGCGCTGGAAACTGCATCCAAACTGGATGGCACTAGCTGTAGTTGAGTTGCAGTGCTGCTGCACACGGGCTGGGGGATAATTCCCATCAGCCAGTGCTTGCCTGCAGTGCGGCTCACATCCGGCGGGAACCGTACCGCGGTTGGGTACGGCTGGAAAACGGAAAACGGCACCGAAGGTGAGCAACTTTTTCTAAGCGCTCTGCGGTACCCGTGGGGTGCCTTCATTTTGCAGCCCGCGCCAGAGCAACTTAAGCCGTTAGTGATCGCGCAACAGCCGGCTCCATGCCGTAAGGCCCCGTGCACCGTGACCGATTATTTACTGCTAGCATAACACCTGGCCATAAGGCGCCGGGTTGTGTGTTGAGTGTCGTCAGCCGAAGGGTCGATATGGGGGGAAAAGTCAGCGCGCTTTGCATATTATTTAGAAATAGCGCGGGTTTTGCATGCTGAGGAAGTTGAAGTTTGAATTGTTCACAAAAAAATGAGTTTAAAATTTGTTAAAAGCAAACCCTTAAATCAATGTTCAACCCACAATCGCCCACATAAAACAGCGTAGCTCCCAGCAATGTTGTGCCCCGAAGACCTTGACGAACCGGCAACTGGGTTCAACATTCCCATTAGCCGGCTGCATCAAATCTCCCAAACTCCGTTCCACATTTGCATAGCTGCACCGAGCGTTCGATCTTCCAAGGCAAGGCACCGGGCTCCTATGCTCGCCTATGGATCGCCTATGCTTGTGTCTGGGCAATGTTGTTTCCCAAGCGACCCACCGGTATAGCGCGAGACTAGGGCATTCACCGACATTTTGGTTCCGATTCGGTTGACCAACTGACTGTTACTGGTTTGGGGTCATAAGATATTGTAAGTGCTAGGATAATTACAGTCTATAGATGATCTTGTTTTGTGTGAGAGGGCGCATTGGGCACCAGTAGTAGAATGGTTATGGTCACACCCAATCTTTGATCTTAATTGTTTCGCACCAGAATGGCGAGCGAGAGAAAACTGGCTGTAATATACGCTCTAGGTATGAAGTGGTTGAAGTCTTTTGTAATTTTTTCAGCGACGAACCCTGCTGATTGGAAATCAAAAATTCCGTTTTTAAAATGATTTTAAAAGATTCATGCTAGCCTTTTCACCTTTTCTATAAGCACTTTTTAAAAACTTTTGGGTTTGAGAAAACCTTTTATTTAATTAAATGATTTTTATATTCAATTTTATCTAGGAAATCGATCATTTTTGCTTATTTTACCATACATTGTAAAAGTTTTCAAAGAAAAAAAGAAATTCTCTGAGAAATAAATCTATTATAAAGGTCAAACATGTAAACAAGTTAAAGATAAAATGGGCTAATGTAGGTATTCTAGTTTAATTTGAGTGTAAACTCTTTTAGGACATGCCAAATCGATCGTCAAACTTTGACTTTCAAAATAAATACTTATTTAAGTAGCTTACGTACGAAGAATTTAGAAACATATTTGCTGAAATGTTTACTACCAAATATGTCAAGAATAAACTATCAAAGAAGATAAAATGTACAAATTATTTATAAATACATCAAAGAAAGAGCCTTTTCTATCGTTAATAACACAATGTCCTAGCATTGAACCCAATCACCACACTATTTGTGTATAATTTAACCAAAATTAAACCATAATTACACTGATGATCCACTTCCTGAATCAATACCACACCATCATCTCGCACAACGCTACCACCCACAGGGTGGACTAATTAAGCATTTAATGTCAAAATAATTGCCAGCTTTAACCGACCAGAGGAACGTTCATCGACGAAGAAACGGCACCACTTCTAGAACCGTCGGGAACGATAGAAACATTCGCTAATCTATAGTCTACCCGATGACGCGTATAAACGAACTGATAGCCCCCGTGTCCCAGCCTTAATAATGCTTCCCTCCTTTCGGAATTGTCGTCATTCCGCTCATTTACACGCAACCTTCCTTTCCCTACGTTCGATACAATTCTGTCACGAACTGTTTTAATACACACAGCAAACAGCACTTTCGAGCAAGACCCTCGGGGCCTAGACCGAATCGCGCAGCTTTATGCTCGCCAATTCAAAACAATGATTGTAAATTCTTATCAAATCAATGAAACGATACTTTTATTCGTTGCAGCTTGTATTGTTAGCAAATTGCGCCGGGAATTGTTTTCTCATCGCAAACAATTGGCAATGCGGTGGCGATTACAGTCGTGCGGCGAGGGTTCGTCGCTTGCCCATAGCAACGAAAGACTTCAACTACTGTGGAGCGTTGTTTATACACAGCCTACTAAAATTACTTTCAATTTTACGCATTTTTTACCGTTACACATGGTGGTTTTTAAAAGTGAATAATAATTATCAGGAAAAATTAATCTTTACTCATTAAAATGCTACCGGTTTACATGTCTTTATTTTCTGTAGCAAATGTGTACCAAAACCCGATCTCTATTCTACCACCAGAAACTTGCGATCGTCGGCGTCAACTTCAAGGTTACGGAAACGAGCTTCAGTAGAGCGTCCAAACACACACACAGAGACCGTGCCAAATATGAAACGAAAGCAATAAAACGACGGCTCTAAAACGCACAAAAAAGCATAACATTAGTTCCTCGAACGCACCAACACATGATACTGCAAAGTGTATCAAAACAAGCCAAACAAAAGTCTTCTTCCGTTGCACTTCCTTATGTATCTTGTGCCACGTGTTTACCCCGGTAGCTGAAGGCTCTAAAAACCATACAGCGGCGCGCTGGTTTTCCAAAAAAGCTTTGCCATCCACCATCCTTGACTCATAAACAACACAAAATTGGACGCCTGTCGGTGGACGCCATTCCAAGGCAGGTGACGGCCTATGACCATCAACAGTATCATAACTATAATCCAACTGTGCTGCAGAAGAACGGACGGCGCTAGTGAATGCTTTGTGCTCGGTTAGAGGTTGTAGAACATGAACGCTGCAGCCTTGCAGAAAACAAGGAAGGATAGCCGAATCAAGAGCGCTGCTTAATCGACCGAACATGATTCATTTGTTTTCTGCTGTCGGCGTTAATGGGAGTTCGGAAGCTTCCGATAGAATGTAGTTTAAATTTTATTTAGTCTGTTTTCATATGTGGACTATTACTGTTCTTCGATTTGCACTGTAAAAATAACTCAGTTTACCTTTATCTTTACTGCCTGGTGCTAGCTTTTGCTAATCATTTTAAGCTTTCAGTTGTAAAGGTTCAAGAACTGTGCGATAAAATGAGAAGCGATACGAAACAGGCAAGTCAGCCCGATAAAACAAATATGCGCATTGTCATTTTATGAGTAAATTTTGTTATGATTCGATATGGGCAAACGGACTGCTGACGCTTTTATCTATGCACAAACTAAACAACACATACATACTTCAAAATAACCAATGTTCCTCATCAAATCTCGCAGTACGATCAGTATAATTGTACACCTGCGCCCGATTATACGTGTACCGCTCATCACAACAGCCGTCCCCACTGTGACCACCTACCAATCAGACTCAATCAGTCACGCAGTCCGCAACGTATTTGTTTCCCCCTCAGTGCCCAAAAACCCAAGCGCGCCAATCTCTCATGATCGACAGATAAATTGTCAACCTCAGCGTGTCCGCCGCCACATTCTCCCCATACGCTATCGCTGGGAAAAGCCCCACCATACACTCCCGGATACTTGCCAATCGTACGGTTGTGTCGTATCATATCGGGCGCCATTAATTTTACACGCTTCAACTAAACATTCGGCTTAAACAATAGTGTACATCGGTTCAGGTGCGTCGATATGGGCCCACAGCAGCGAAACACGGTGGGAGAGGTTGGTGAAAAGGTGAGGACCGCACACGGTAGGTACCGGAAAACCGATTTTTAATTGTACGACACGATCGCGCACACCGATCGACGCCCGACGAAACCGGAACACTCTCTTTGGGCTTTGGGATGTACGAAATAATAAACGCAACGTTGCATGAAATTGCACACACACACACGCACACAAAATAGTAGGGTGTGCCCTCCCAAACACCCTCCATCTCACCACACCTAGAGGATTATCATCAACAAACCAGAAGCTCCCTTAACCTTAACTTTCTAACTCCTTCTCTACGTGGTCCGATTGATCGAATCGTACAAAAGGAAACGCGACAACTTCTTATCGGGAATAATACCCCGGCGGCAACGTACAAAACAACGCATGGATTGACAAAAGTTTGTGCGCAAATACGTAAATATACCGGAGGGGATTGGACCGATTGTAAAGGCATGGTTGGCGATAGAGCGGCTGATAAATAGCTTATCTTATCGCAACCGAGTTCGAAGAGAAGCCCCCCGCTTCTCCTACATACTTCTACTCATCCCCATTCCTATTGGAAAACCTACCTTCATCAGCGCAAATCGCTGGTCATCCTCCAGGGAAGGCATTTTCATCGACATCGTGACGTTCACCGACAGCTGCACCAACAGAAACTGATTCAAAAATGAAGGGTACTCTTTTATCTACACTGCACTGTTTGTACTGCTCTGTTGGGATGGGGAATGATTTTTTATAGAACAAAAACAAAATAAAACAATTGCACAAACTGTCACGCACACACACACGTTCTACTCATCCCCATTCCTATTGGAAAACCTACCTTCATCAGCGCAAATCGCTGGTCATCCTCCAGGGAAGGCATTTTCATCGACATCGTGACGTTCACCGACAGCTGCACCAACAGAAACTGATTCAAAAATAAATAGGCACTCTTTTATCTACACTGCACTGTTTGCACTGCTCTGTTGGGATGGGGAATGATTTTTTATAGAACAAAAACAAAAACGACAATTGAACAAACTGTCACGCACACACACACACTCGGTAGGTTTTGTTATAAACAATGCACGAGATAAAGCATCGATCGAACGATCATCGATCATTCACCTCCTTTTGCACCTTGGGCGTTGCGGTTGAGATTAGCTGTGCTTTGAAGCCGTACCGTGCCTTATCGATTGTCACACCGTATTTATTACAGACCGTTTTCTTCTTGCGATAGATAAGCAAGAAATCACTTGGTTAATTAGAGGTGCTTTATGTGCTTAAATTGTGTTTGAATTGCGAAATTCTTGTTTTAATTTATTGTTTGATCTTTTTTAATGATACTAATTCTTAATCAATTTTCTATATTAAGGTTATATCTCCTTATAACAACATTTTCTTTTTAGCCGTAATTAACACAAATCAATATTTCATTTGAACGGTATTCACCAATAGTAATCTAGTTATTACTGCGAGTCACTGTTTCCCCACACACAAACACGCTGCAGTTCCAAACTCCGTGTGTAAATTTCACTTAAAATTCCTTGCCTTTGCCTGATTCGCGTCCCGATTAATGCAACCCCCCCCCCCTTTTCCGGCAACAACTGCTGCATCGTCGATCCTGTGCCATGCAAAGCAAATACACGCACTTAATATATGCAACGTTAAAGAAAACAACAAAAACACACTACAAGAAACGAATGAGTGGCCCAAACGGAACAGAAGCTAATGTCGAAGAAGAATACAAAACATCACCACACACACACATAAACTGTATGAATAAACTGGAGCATCTAATGTGCAGTGAGCGAATGAATGTGCGGCCAACCAGGCGGCTACATTTGCCGACCACGCTTCACAAAACCTTGGAACCCCCGCAACCCGGTGGTGGTTCCGTGATAGCGCCGGGATGGGAAAATAGGCACACCCTTCGGCGGGCGCAACGACTAATGAACACACACACACTTTACGTACACCAAACACACCAAACCAAGTCGGGCTAGTAATGCACACGCACAGTAATGTTTGGTTTCGGTTTGGCGCTTTGAGCTTACGAGTCCCGAGTGATTCACGTGTTAAAGCGTAGCACAAAATATCAACACTAACTTGCCAACGCACGATCGGTAAACTCGGCACCGCGGTCACAGCGAACTTCCTTGCGTTAGGCACGTTCGGTGGTTCGTTCGAGAATGTGAGACCGGCAAACGATACGCGGTGAATGATGGTGCCGTTGCCGAACATGAGCGTAATGTGAAAACCCCTGCAACAGTGCTAGGGTACAGTGGGGCGCGATTGCTGTAGGTTGATTTTGCTTTAATTTATAGAGAACTGTGCCAAAGCCTTTATAAAGTGAATAAAAAAATGTGTAATGTTCCATTTTTTTTAATTTTAGTAGATAAATTTTAAAATAATACCGATTTAGTGCAAACTTAAACAAGCAATCATGAACATTTACTTTTTTTTTTTTGTAATCTTGGTATAAAAGTGTATAATAACAATTTTGGAATCCATTTTTTAGACGTGGAAAAAAAGATCAGATTCTTTGAAAATGGTAAAATTAAAATCATACAAATAAAGAGTACGTGTCACTCTTGGATAGTATTGAGTATGTCCCTTAATCGTCACATGTCTTTGTTTGGCTATGTTTCTTTATCTTTATCGTAATCGATGCTTATTGTATTAAAGTTTCTATTCATTTTAAAACCTTTATTTCTGTGATATTTCAACCATTTTCTTTTCTTTCTTTTTTTTTCGTTGCTTTTCACAACAATTTTAATGTTTCTTCCTTTGCACATCCATTCATTTCTCACACTGTGATTGCTTGGATGCTGCTGAACACTTCTTGCATGCAATTGGTTCAGTAACGCACCAGTAACGCCTTCCCACCGTAACAGATAACGTTAGCAACCAAAGCAAAACATTCAAAACATTCGATTAATCAATGTTTAATTAGCAGTAAAAACAACGAAAAAGAAAACAAACAAAGCAGTGATAAATTGTATTTGCCTAATTTATTTATTTAAATTAACAAAACAAAAAAAAACGGATGGAAAAAAAGCGCGCAAACGCGCGTTCCATAATTTGTTACACTAAAAAACAAATCCACTAACTTTACTTCATTCTTAAATAGGGAGAAAAAAAAAAGCTTAATGAATATACACGTTTTAAGTTCACCTTTCGTTCGATTGATTTTTTTTTCTTTAGTTCATTCATTGTTTGTTTGTTTTTTATTTCCCTTTTTTGTTTCAAATCACGCCCGCCCGGGGAACACTACTGCCGCACGCGTTTGCGATTGGTTGTGTTTCTCCTCTTCGCTCGTCTTCTTCTCTGTTCGTTCAGATCAACAACACCATTATTCTTTTACCTCTTTTGCTCTATTTGTATTTTCTTCTGTTTGTTTGTTTGTTTAGTTGATTTACGTTAAATAGTGTTTGGTTGTTAGTAGTTATATCCCTTTGCTCGAAACCGCACCATCATCATGGCGACCGATCGATCAATAATCAGGAAACATCGTACCGAGAACTATATTGGTTGCAAATGCGCATTCCTTCTCTGTCTCGCTCTCTCTTCATATTGCCACACAGGACATTGCTAGCGATGCTGGATGAAGGATAAATTCTCCTATTAATCTTTTAGCGTTACAGAAACGGCCCAATTAAAATTCACATCCCTTCAAAAGAAACCACCTCCGCCTGTAATTAGGTAGGTGATGGAACAGATAATCACCGTACGGTCAATTCAGGACTCTTGTGTACGAATTACGTCCAATAGTGTTCCTTTTTTTCGCCAATGCTTGCGCAAATGAATCCTTTTTCTTTACCGAAAGTATTTTTCGCTTGTGTATGTTTCATTTATTTTTTGTTAACAAATTAATTATATATTTCTTTGAAGTTATTACCTTTTCTTGTTTCCCTCCTTCTGGACTATCTTTTGTATGTGTGTGTGTGTGTTTTTTTTTTCTTCTTCTTTAACTCATTCTCATTTCTCACTCTCAATGGACTAACTATCGCGCACACATCCACACGCTGCTGATGCAAATTCCACCTTATAATCTTCTTCACCTCCGACATCTACTAAAGTTTCCATCTAATTATCAGACTTATCAGTTCGAGTGTTTTGTTATGTGTGTGTGTGTGTGTGTGTGTGTATGTGGGTTAATTAGCATAAATTGGTTTGAATATTTTGTATCCGTTTGCTTCACGTGTGTGTTTTGTTTACACTATTAATGTGTTTGTGTTTTTTCCGTTTGCATTTGCAACTTTTCTCTAGTCAATATGTAGTTGTTTTCAATAGTTATTTACTTAGTTTGTGTATTTTTACGCATTATTTTGTTTTCTTGTTTTTGCTAAGTGCGTCTCTTTTTTCACTAATTTCGACTCATTGGTTACATGTGTGGTGTGTGTTTGTGTGTTTGTGTAAATTGTAGGATTATCCCAACTTGCTTCGTTCGACATTTTTTGTTTAGGATTATTTCTATTGCTTTCCCGCAGTCTGTACAGCCACATTTCTCAACGGGCTGCTCCTTCTTCTTCTTCTTCTTTTGTTTTGTTTGTAAGCATTTCAGTTTAAATCGCTTCTCCCGGCACTCTTCCGCGTGATATTATTGGTAATGCGAGTAGATTGTGTACTGGATTATTAGCCTTTTTATAGAGCGGTAATGATTCTTGAACAAGAAGGTTAAGAGCATCCAAGAGAGGTTAATAAATGGGTGTAATATGCACAAATTTTATCGTCCCGCTTAATCGCTTCCTTTATTCAACCGACTCTCTGTCACAGGATCAACGTATTCCGTTCCGCTGCCGCTTAACCACAAACAGCAAACCAGACGCAGCTTACCAACTAGCAGCAGCAGCAGCAGCATTTCACCAATCTTCACTTCAATGCGTCCCTCCTTCTCTTCTCTTTTTTGCATATCCATTCCCCGTATTGATATAATGGTTGTATCGTCTCTCCCCCCTTCATCAATTTTGTGTAACTTTTGAATAACTTTCACATTGTGGAACCGTTTCTTCACTATAATAGATTAAATTTTAGTTGTTTTGTTTTTTTTTGTCTTGAGTTTTACACCGTTTTTAAAGTTTTTTTGTTTGTTTGCTTTGTTTTGTTTTGAATTGATAATATCATTAACCCTTCGTACTACTTATTACCCCGCTCTTCGACGAGTCTCTGACTCGTGATTAAATTTTGAAGCCTAACGGAGAATGGAGATGATATTTCCGCACATTTTATTCGTCTCAGCCGTTTTATATATTTTCCATCAATGAGACTAACACACAACCCATGGCTCAGTATATTTTCTGTGCAAGACTTTAACTGTCAAAATGTTTTTACTCATAATTTGTGAGCCGAAGAAGAAGAAGCACCGAAGAGTTAATGCATCATTTAACAACAGAGAGAGAGAAAATATAAAACGTTCCCAAAATTACACTTCTAAGAAGCTTACCGAATGTGGTGATGAATACAAAACAGCGCATCGTTGGACAATCATAAGAGATGTTTGTTTGTTTTTTTGTTTGTTTTGTTTCTTCAATTTGTTATGTTTTTTTTTTTCTTCTACTAACTTAAATTAAATCGTCACAATCGCTTCTGCATACGGTGGCCGACATCAGTCTAACCATTTTACATCTGTGTTAGCGAAAATAGTTTGAATTACACGACTCAACCAATCAAATCTGCCCCTTTGCTTATGCAAAAAACTCATAAAATTCCGTCGAAATAGGCAGCAGTTAAACGACACAATCCTGTTTGCTGCCAGGGGAGGTTACCGCTTACAACTGGGATCAACACCGCTTGCTTCGTACAGCTCTCCCTCTCACACTTTCGTGATATCCTAACCGGATACATCGATTCCATTTAATACACAATTACAGCTAGACCACTGCTAGAGCCGGGCCCTAGAGTTTTTGGGACATTGCAAACGCACTCGTCTTTTGGTACACATCTTAATCTCCTGGTTGCGTGTGTGTGTGTTTGTGGGGGAAGGAGGAAACATTTATCTAGCCCCCCCTTTGAAACGCTTGTAGCATTTGCATTTGTTGTCGCAAATAACATTAACGGTAGTTAAAAATATGTTAGAAAAAAAAGAAGATAGCTATAGCTGCTATTAACGCGCACTTGGTAAACATTTAACAGTACTTGTTTGTATGTTTGTTTGTTTTTGCCTCTCTCGTTTTGTTCTTCTACGCAGTTTTCGTTTAATGTATATTCGTAACTCAAATAAACGTAAAATAGGCATCTAAAAACGGTTCATACATACAACGGTCCCCTTAAGATTCTCGGTTCTCGGCCTAGAAAATCACTGTAAAAGGACAGGTCCGCGCCCTTTTTTGTTGCTATACGCTTGCATTAGACATGATGCGTCGCGTAACTTGCCTATTAAACACAATAGTTTGAAATAGTAATAAATCGATACGAAGTATGTACATAGAAATTCTAATAAAAAAAAACTCTAACAAAACTGGACCAAAATGGGGCGACGACCAACAACAAAAAAAAACCTTCCAAAATAAGCCTCGAGAACCGGCCTACAACCGGGAAACAACGCGGGGCGGACAATCGACACACGCAAACACGCAACAATATGGTTCTCGGCACGCACGGGCCAGTCTTATTTTTTACCAGCACCCTGATTAGTGGCCGCCCCGGAACCGCCGCCATAGTAGTACGGTGGCAACGAGGACGATTGCATGCCCGTCGCCGCCGACGCCGTGCCCGGTTGTCCGGTAAGCTTACCCATCATCCCTGCACCAACGCCAGCCCCGGATGCGTTCAGCAGCATCGAGCTGGCACCGGAGGCGGCCATTTGTTGTTGAAACTGTTGCTGCTGCTGCTGTTGCTGCCCAAACTGACCATATTGGGAATAGAATTGTTGCTGCTGCTGCTGGAGCGCTGCTGCCGATTGCTGCTGCTGTAGATAGTCGAAGCCGGCCTGATGATGGTAACCACCGTGCATGACCGGCACCATTCCGGCGGCTGCCATTGGAGCGCCAGCAGCAGCCGTCATGGATTGATTTGCATTGTATATACCGTACTGCTGCTGCTGTTGCTGTTGGGGCTGTGATTGCTGCTGCGATAAAGTGGATAGATTCTGTGAATGAAACAGAAAAATATTGAACTGTAAGCCACGCGTACCTCGAGTATGGCGTATATTATTATTATTATTATTTATTAATCAAATTGTTTGCCACAAGGGCTATTCAAAGTCAGAAATCTTAGAACACAAAATGAGCAGGCGGAACTGTGGTTGGGAAAGCAGATAAAAAGTCTTTAGGATGAGGATGACAAAAGACGGGAACGGAAACAATTAATAGAAATATTGTGATCAATCAGATCACCAACCGAATTGAATGCCAGTAACGCACGCATCCATGGATCGCTCTGGGAAAACCGCGTACGACAAAAATGGATAAGCAGGGGAGGGCGTACACGTAAGCGATGGGAAGGGACATATAAAGGGATAGCTGCCAGAAGGGCGGGAGAGTCAATGTTGGAAAGCAGGATGTTGGCAATAAATAACTTGCGAGCATGACCATGACGATCCTCTAGTTTAACCAAACCCAGCAGCTGGCACCGCTCCGAATAAGAAGGCAAGGTTGTGCTGGGGTCGTTCAGTAAACGCCTAGCGGCTATTCGCGTGAACTTCCTCTGCACCCTCTCCAACCTATCCATAGCGGTGACATCGGCGGGCGACCATATAACACTGGCGTACTCCAGGATGGGACGCACCCAGCAACAATACAGCGCTCTCAGGCATAACGGGTCTCGAATCTCGGTGGACATACAAGAGATTAGACCCAACACCTTGCCAGCCCGCTCAAGGACCGAGTTGAGATGCAACTCGAAGGACAATTTGTCGTCCAGCCACACCCCAAGGTCCCTGATCAAGAAAACTCGCGGAAGTGTTGAGTCGTAGAGCCGATACTGATGTAAGTGTTTGGAAGATGAGCGTCCAAACGAAATTACACAGCACTTCGAAACACAAAGAACGAGCCCGTTGGATATGCACCAGCCAGCGAAAGCATCAACGTAGGATTGGAGGGAGCGGGAGTCACGGGACGAAGACACAGGAAGATAAAACTTGACATCGTCAGCGTACAACAGACAACCGTTTGGGGGAAGCGATTGGACACAGTCGGCGATGAAAAGCGAAAACAGTAAAGGACTCAAGACGCTACCCTGAGGAACTCCAGATTTGCTGATGAATGGGTCAGACAGGGCCCCTTCGACCCTTACCCCAGAGAAGAAGGAACAGAGCCAGAGAAGAAGGGCTCCACCGAAACCCATTCGCTCGAGCTTTGCCATAAGCAAATTGATGCGACAAGCAATCGAACGCAGCTTTAAAATCTGTGTAGATGACGTCAACCTGCCTACCAGCGACTGTGTGTGGAAACAGATCGATCATCAACGACATAAGATTCGACCGGGTAGAGCGTCTCGGCATGAAACCATGCTGGGAGGATGGGATTAACGGGGAAACAATAGGAAGGATAGAAGAGTAGATCACAGACTCGAGGACTTTAGACGCTGCACAAAGGATGGAGATGCCTCGATAGTTTAAGGGCGACGTCCGGCAACCTTTCTTAAAGACTGGGATCAGCCAAGCTGATCTCCAAAGAGAGGGAAAAACTCCTGTAGCAACCGACCTAGTGAATAGGCGAATCAACACAGGAGCAATCGCCTCCCTAGCGTCAATAAGCGCGGAAGAAGGGATGCCGTCAGGACCAGGAGAAAAGGAGTGCTTTAGCTGGCAAAGTGCAGTAAGCACCAACTGCTCGTCGATGTGTACCGAGTGAGCGTTAATATAGTCCCGAGGAACGCCCGAGAGCCCAGCCGCAAGAGACGCAGTAGAGTGGGATGGATATCGGGGAGTACCAGTAAAAAGAATGCTTCACTAATGGCTGCTTACCTTGCTAGATGATTTACTACTGCTGTTTCCGGGAAGCATCGATCCACCACCATTTTGACGATTGCCGTGTTCCGCCGATGAGCTAGATGATTTCGACTTACTCTTCTCACGATCCTTATCACGATCTTTGTCCTTTTTTTTATTGCTACTACTGCTACCACCGAGTGCATTGCCTCCCATTCCAATGCCTGCGCCCGTTGTTACACCTAGTCCGGCACCGGGTCCACCCGTGGCAGTAAGATGCTGCTGCTGCTGCTGCTGTTCAATCGCATCGCTTGAAGCGCTTATATTGTAGTGTTCTATCTTATCCTTGGAAATTTTCAACTTCAAGGACGCTGACCCACCGCCAACACCGGCGGAACCATGGGACGTACCACCACCACCACCATGACCAGCTGCAGACGATGAAGCTCCCGCCGTCGGTCCACCGGGCAGTGACGACGAACCGGACAGTCTATCCTTAGGAATTTTTATCTTCAAACCATCGTTCGCCGAACTCCCGGCAGGCCCATCCACCACCGGTGGAATGATCGCCCGGTTGAGTTTGATCTTAATCGGGCCGGGTGGTGGATCCTGTGCCGAATGCGTTCCACCGTGCGGATGACCAACACCACCACCACCACCACCAACATCCGACCCGATGCCGCCACCCGCAGCATGGTGATCACCTTTCTCCCGATGTTCCCGATCCCGGTGCTTATCTTTGTCTTTTTTGTGCTTCTTCTTCTCCTCCCGATCGCGATCCTTCGTCTTGTCCTTTTCCTTGTGCTTGTGCTTCTCCTTTTTCTTTTTCTTTTCCGATTTGGACCTATGCCCACCCTGGTCAGTGTCGGGATCGGAAGCGGTGGAGGCTGTCGTTGCTGCCGCAGTTGGCGGTTGAGCAGTGGGATCGGTCGCGGGAACAGTCGGTGCAGCGGGTTGTATGCTCGCTTGCGATGCACCAACACTAACGGAAGTATCACTCGAAAGGGTCGCCGCCGCATTTGTCGTTGCCCATGGATAGGAAGGTGGACCCGCGGCATCACTCGCAGTCGTTGGCAACTGTTGCTGTTGGCCGCCTGCAGACGACGGTGGAAGTGCGTGTAAACTATCCATCGAAGGGATGGGTGGTTTCGTGTCCATCGCGGCAACACTCGGGTCGATTGTAGGCTTTGTATCGACAGCATCCGAGCGTGTCGCAGCACCGGCGGTAGGTTCGTTCCCGCCCGATCCAGCACCACCGTAAAGTGAGCCAAACTTTGGCGTTTCGTTAAACAAACTTTCCTTCAGCAAGCTACTCACCAGCGCGGCGTTTGTCTCGATACCGTTGATCGTGTTGCTAAAGATGCCGCCACTCTTTGCAAGCGTCGATGGTTTCGAATCACTTAGAAGCGGCTGCGACAGTAGCGAGCCGGGATCGTTAAAGTTAAACAACGAGGAGGAATCGTCCATTTTGTCGAACGTGCTGGCCAGATCGAAGGAAGAATTAAACAGCTGGTCGGACGGTGAGCCGGCCGACAGGAACGATGAGCTGGAGGATTGTTCCGTTCGGCGCATTTTCTGCTCCCGGAAATCGGTCCCATCGTCCTGCCGGATCTGTTCGCTACTCGGGTGCGGTCGTTTCGCTTGCGAAGACATACCGCTGTTGCTGCTGCTACTGGAATGAGTATTGGCTGCCATCGAACCAGGCGCACCGTTACCGGCGAGATTACCGTGCGCTGACCCGTCGCTGCCAGCAAGCGCATTCGGAGGTAGTACCGTACCGTCCAATGATCGTTTCAAATTGTGGCTAGTGTGACTATTGCTACCGTTATTGCTACCAGTGTTGCTAATGCTATTGCTGCCACCGACCATCGGCAACGCGCCGCCAGAGGAACTCGGTGGCAGCAGCGATTTTTTGTCTGCGTGTGCCATCATCGGATGCTTGCCGGAAACGGTCGATTGCTGCTGTCCGGCGGTGCTGTCCAAACGTCGCTCTTTCTTTTGCGTATCGGAGCGCGATAATCCCATCGTCGAACCGTGGTGCTGCTGCTGCTGCTGCTGCAACTGTTGCTTCTTGCTGCTAGGACTTCCCTTCGGGGGTTTTAGCAGCCGATCGGATGATGTCGCTCCCGGCACATTGCCGTAGTGCGCACTCGATCGCGATTTACCCGACGGCAGCGAGGAGTTCGCCGGTAACGATTCGTTCTGCGAATCTTTCCAGTCCGGGCTAAAGATTGACGACGGTTTGCTTTGCTTCGGTGGCGTACACATCTGCATCGGGTCCGTTAGACGTCCGATCGATTCGTCCAGCAGTCGGAAGGAAGATGGTTCCGTTTTTGGCTGATTACTACTACTATTACCGCTCGACGACGATTGCTGCTCCGCTAGGGGAAGATTCGATGCACGGCCACTGATCGATTGGTTGTAGCTTGGCGGATGCGAAAAGAGAGACGAAGGTGGTGGTTGCTGCTGATGCTTCGCATTGTAATTGGGTGCAGCGGCAGAACCGGACGCAGCGGCTTTCGGTGGAAGCTTCTGGCCACTGCTGCTGTGCCGTTCCGCCTTCATCTGATTGTAACCGGAATGCATGGACGCCGAAGAGCCGGATGACGACGTGCCACCACCAACGGCACTGGTTGGCGCACCGCCACCGCTTGCCTGCATCATACCGGCGACGGAGGATGGTTGTTGGCGGGATTTACTTCCCTCGTGTCCCTGCTGATACCCTGCCGCTGAAGATGATCGCTGCGATGACACCGCACCACCGGACGGGTTCATCGGCATGCTGCCTCGGTGCGATGCAATCGATGATGCGCCTTTACTGCTACTGCTACTGGTGCCACCTCCATAGTGCTGTGGCGGTGGTTGCTGTTGTTGAGGCGGTTGTCCCGCCAAACTACCGGAGGACGCGAGGCTGGCCGATGGTCGTTCGGAACGTGAACGCGATCCAGACGACGATGAGGAGGGAATCTTTTGATGGCTCCCGGAAGACGACATTCCGTGCGGTTTCATCATATCGGCTTAAAAAGGCGCAAAACGAA
>KZ061546.1:309748-488384 GCA_002091835.1 Anopheles maculatus | reverse complement strand
ATTTCGCGCTATCAAGTAGCCATTGGGAAGAACAAAGTGCAACTAAAGAGCATGAAACCGAATGCTTACACTTGCAAGCGCTGACCCATATCCTGTATCAGGTTGGCAGCACGCTGTCTGTACATAAGCTCTTGATCCGCGTCCATCCCGGCCTTGCGGCTCGGCGAGCTCGCCAGCTGCTCGGCCGTAAAGTACCATTTCGAGTCATCGTTCTTGCTCGTCGTTCCGCTCGCGCTACCACCAGAAGCCATCGATGGTTTTCCCGAAGGGTGTGGGGGAGGTTGATGGTTTCTGCTGATGCTCGGTCGCACTGTCTCCTTCACGCCGACCGGTTGTGGAACCAGTGTGCAAGTTCGACCTGCTACCAAACCACGCCGCGTACCGGAACGTCACCACGAGTTTGTCCTCGAACGGGTGTGACACGTGTCTTACGTTCTGCTGCGTGTTCGGATACTGTCCAAGGCTTTTTTCATCCCGGACTCGGCTCGGTTGATTGTAAGCGTGGTGTGTGTTCTCTTCCCGTTATTTCGTCAGCCGAAGGCGCGATACAGTGGTGCTGAGGTTGTTGTTTATAATTCTACGTTTATCCATCAGCAGTGGGGTTGGTGACGTTTAGAAATAAACATAGAAGCCGCCTACTAGTATCACCACCGTTTCTTGTTTCACTCGTTTCAGCAGATGATGCGTTGCGAACAAGCCGTTTGTCACTGTGTGCGTGTTGGTCCGTAGTACTCACGCACACACACACACGCGCACGCACTCCCTCAGGCACGCACACAAACACAACTCACACGCGCGCGCTCGCACAAAAACCTTGCTTGCACCCCTTGTTTATCGACCGTACTCACACTAGATCGAACGTGTTACCGTTAAGCACACAGCTCCCGCCGTCTTCACGCACACAGACGCGCGCGCGCCTACTTTACAGAGAAAATATGGCGATCAATCGTTGGCAGTGTGGTTTTTGTTTTGCAACGTCACAGACAACTTTTGCACGCTCTGCGTTCCCTGCGTGGCCCTGCTCTCAGCCTCAGTGGGCGAAAGGGAAATCTAGCTTAGGCGCCAATGGGTCCGTACAGTGGACATGCAGCTGCTAATCCTGCCATCGGGCAAGCAGACTGACACCGCCGCCACCTCCACGCACCACCGCCACTGCACACGCGGTCTATTCCTGCAAACCCGCGAAATGCGCTCAAGCAGTACATTTAGTTTGTATGGGTTAGGGCAATTATTTCATCATTTCATTACAGCCTCTGTCGTCACACCAATTTCCCAAGACGCCATTCGACCGCAAAGCGAACAACTATCGAGCGTGAATCACGGGGAAACGGTACAGGTGGGACTGAGCGAGAGCGAGTGAGGGCCTTCTTACGTCGTGTCGTGCCGTTTTTTTCTTGTCTTTATGTTCGGGGTGACTCGCTCTCCCTCTCGGCCTGGCTTTGGCTTCTGCTTTGGGCCCGGTTGTGAAAATCGTGTCGTGCACGCGCTGGGCCGCCGTTGCTTCGCTGAAAAACTATCCGAAACGGTGGCTAGCACGTTCAGTAAGGCAAGGCAACCGAATCCAGCTGCTGGTATGTGAGTTAGATGGTATTATTTTGGTGTAGAAAAATGCACTCCACAAATATGTTTTTCACTCCGTAATGGCCGACCTCACAACCAAGGTCACTATAGCATGCGGGCTGGATCATGTGGTGCAGTTTGACAGCGCGGAACGGAACGCAAAGGTAAATAAAGAATGAAAGATGCGAGCAAATTGTTTGTGATTTTACTACTCCACTGCCTCACTATTTGAAGTAAAAAACAGTTTAACAATAAAACAAATATTTAAAATACCGGTTTCTAGCTTATTTTTATTAATAGTTCGCCAACTTGCACCCGAAAACATTAAGAACGATTTGGCACCCAGTTGGTGTAATCGTTCTGCCAACAATATGGCGTCCTGTGCCTGTCATGAACCGGCCTGGTATATTTTTTGTCACATCGCCTTTTCCCCAAAGCAAAGCGTCACTTCGTTCCGCGTATTGCGTGTTTTTCCAAGCTACGGGTTGGAAAACATTGTTGAAGAAGCATTTTCCAAATATATTTATTAAAGGTAAATGATTACAATCCTATCATATCTTCTTCTTCTTCTTTGGCTCTACAACCTCGTGAGGTCTTGGCCTGCTATTGCTAGCTCTCTGTGACTTATATTATACCCGTAGCTGGATAGTCAGTCCTGCGTACGGGGAGGCGGTCCGCCGGGATTCGAACCCCGGTCCTGCCGTGTGAAGACCGGCCCCGCTATCGTATACACCACCGGGCCCCCCCTATCATATATCGAGTTTCTTTTAAATGATTGCTTCATTTCATTCCTCCAGCAATGGGACCAACGCATCAGCAAGCAGGAGGGCGTACGGCTAGCCGCAGCGGACCGAGCGGCAGCGCAAGCCAAGGGCTCGATCAGGCTCAGGCACTACGGACCCAAATCCAGCTAGAAATCGAACAGAAAGCCAAAGTCTGCGCAAACACACAGTACGAATGTACGCTACCAAGGGTAGACTCGTACGTGTACTGCTTCCGGCACATCCTACAAGATCCGAACGCACCGTACAAACAGTGTGAATATGAATTCCCGAACGGTCGCCGCTGCCTCGAGCCGTCCCCAAAGTACGACGTTAAGAAAGACTACGGTTCCAACTATTGTTTCGAGCACAGCCGACAGACACAGCTGAAGAAAACGAAATCCACCATCGGCAAGTTGGTGCCGGTGGAGACGACGGAAACGTTACTGCACGGGCTTGCACACCACGTGAAGGTGGACAAAGCTAAGCAACATTACATGGGAAGTAGCACCCCGCTAAAGATAACCGTACACGAAGATGATGACGATACGGACGTGGACGTCGTAACGCCCTCGGTCGATCCTTTCGGTAAGAGCCGCTTGCTTTGCTTTGCAGACAAATGTTCCGTGTATTTTAGATTTTGATTGTGTGTCACATCGATGTGGAAGTGTGTTAGTGTGTATTTACACACTGCTTCGATTAATACGCATACGGTCGCTGGTAGGCCACTCGTGCGCCTGCATTGAGGGAAGCAGCACCTCCAAGACGCGGTACACCACCGAGAATAGAGCCAACGGCGCTACCCAAACCAGCGGCAGCATTTCCAATCAGACTGCCAGCCGACTGAGCCAAATTACCGCCAAGGGTACCACCGTTGTAGATGGTACGTCCCTCGAAGTTGGTCTTCGCCGCCAGGACATTGCCAATCGTGTTAATACCAGCGCTAAGCCCATTTCCAACCAGATTGATCGCTCCGGGGATGATTCCTCCCGTCACGATGGGGGCGCGTGTGGCGAGATTTCCACCGGTAAAGATGTTGCCACCGGTTCCGATACTACCCGTACCAATGGCAGGTCGTACTCCGCCGAACAGTCCACCTCCCAACCGCAATCCACCGAGTCCAATTCCCGCTCCGATACCGAATCCTAAACCGGTTTGATAGCCACCTCCCCGTCCGCATGTTCCAGTTACTGGTGCGGCCGTAGTTGTCGCTGCTGCTACCGTCGTCGTTGTTGGTGCGGCCGTTGTAGCGACTGTTGTAGCGGCTGTAGTAGCAACCGTTGTGGCGGCCGTAGTTGCTACAGTCGTGGCGGCGGTGACCGTTGCAGCTGCAGTAGTGGCCGGTGCCGCGGTAGTCGTCGTAGAGGCGTTAGCAATGATCGTGTTGATAATGGTAGTCAGCTCCGTCAGCAGGTTCGGATTGTTGGCCGCTACGGTGACGCTCTGCGAACCGTCCGAAGTGGCGAGTGTAATTGTGCCGTCGGCGTTACCCGTGATCACGACGTTTACGTTCTGTCCTTCGGCCAGGAGGGCCGTGCCTGCGACAAGCAGCGTTAGTAGTACAAGTCCTTTCATTTTCTTGCAGTGTTCTCCGAGTGTGCCGGAAGTGGCTGGTCGCTTTTTATACTGCTTGCAAACAGGCGGAATTAGGCGCGTGTGCGAGAACCTGTGCAACAATTTGTTATTTACGCACGGTAAATATAGGCATCCACACGAGGCTGTGTACGTCTGCATTGCATTAAATTTTCGCTCCCAAGTTCCGGGATGAATGTGGTTCCATTTTCAACTGGTTCTATCAATCGGCTGATCTATTCGCGCTAGTCGCTTGGGAACAATGCAATCCGATTGTTTGTTGCTTTTGAGCGAAATGGTGGAATGTCGTTTGAAAAAGAGACGTCAACGAACCTTGTAAATATTTTAATCACGAAACCGTCGTCTCACCTTGCTTGTACAATACACTTGAGTCATGGCTGCTACGATCCGGGTAACCATTAGTTTAAATTGTTTCCTTTTTTTCTTCTAGTCGATGTTGATGTGACTGCGATTAACGATACCGGACGCATCGTGCTGGATTATGCTTCCGATTCGAGTGACGACGATGAGGAGATGCTCCATCCAACGTACGGTTCGTCATGGAAGGCTCACGAGATGGACAATTCCGACAACGAAAGCGTCGATTCTCAGGGCGATGATCCGCTGAAGCACGCCGGCATCTACACCGCCGAGGAGGTGACGCGCATCACCAAGGAAAAGCTGTACCGTCTGCAGACGCTGTACATCGAACAAATTCACCGTCTGCAGCACGTGTTGCGCGAACGGCGCCGAAACTATCTCAAGGACCAACGGGCCGAACGTGACGTGCACTGTAGCATCTACGACCAGGTGAAGCAAACACCCCGGGAACGGTTGCTGTACGAGAGGCTGAAGGGTTTGAATCGATACCACCGCAAGCACGGTGTGGAAGCGATTCTACAGCGTAAGTATTTGGAAAAGCGTGCCAAAGCAACGGAGGGCTTGCAGCAGAAACCACCGTCCCTGCCAAAGTGTTCGTACACGGAGGGTGGTGTGAAGTGTGGTGAGCGGACGCTACCATGCTGTAAGCACTGCCGCAAACACATCCTGGAGGACAAGAAGCAGGTGCTGTTCCGGGCGTGCGGTATCGAGAAGAGTGGTGTCGTTTGCCAGGAACCGTTGGCGGGTTTGTTCGAGAATGTGACCTGTCCGCTGCACATGGAGCTACCGGCCCAGCGTTCCTTTAACAAGCGCAAATATGAATCCGAATCGGAGGGCGAGTGCGAAACCACCGGTGGCATGGAGGTTTCCAGTACGGCGGTTGTGGTGAGTGGCGAGAAACCTTCCACAAGCAGCGTTGAGGCACAAGAGGACAAGAAGCGTGTTCAGCTGGAAGCAAACGCTTCCAGTGGCGAGGTGGACACAAAGCTACCAGTTAAGTCCGAAAGCAAGCGTAAGATGATCAAAACGGAACCGGTAACGCCGGTTGCACGGGTCCGCAATACACGCTCGTCCCGCGCGGCTATGGCTAAGCTGGAAGATCAGGAAACGGTGAGCAAGGCAACAACAAGCAGCCAGGAAATGAAACAGGAACAGAGCGAATCGCAAGAACCTACCGTTACGGTCATAGAACACGTCGCTATCACTCCTACGATCACCGCATCCCAGATGAACGATCCTGCCTTCGATTTGGAAGATAGTGTACTGCCGGTAAATGTTATTATCAGGAACAATCCAAAACCGGCTGAGGTTGCAGTTCAGTCTGCCGAAACGGTTCAATCTGACGAACAGGATGAAGGTGATGAGGTGAAGGAAACAGAAACACGGGATGCAAACGAACCGGAAACTAGTGTTGCGCCGGTAGTTGATGATGACGCTATAGAGGACAGTAAGCAGGAGGAGACGAACGTCGAAGAACAGGAAGCATCGAAAATTGCTACAAACGAAGAGCAACAAAGTGGTGAGTCTGTAAAATCGGACCCTGTGAATCAGGAAGTGATTATAGAAACGGTCACATCGACCACCACAACATCTGTTGCCGTTTCCGAAGCTGAATCACAACAGGAAAAGTCCGATGATCAGGAGGAATCAACGAAAGCATCGAAAGGAACACCGGGAACAAGGCAAAGGAAACAAAAGGACACTACGGACAAGAAAGAATCGTAGATTAAGGCGATTGAGGGAACATTAACACGGTTAGTTATTAGAGAGCTGATCTAAAATAAATTGATTTCATTATTGTTTTGTTAAGAAAATTTGAATGATGAATAAACATCGGTTTAGTACGATCGACTAATTGAATTTGCGATATTCTTCTATGGTCTATTTATGGACCGAATCAGATCTGTTTGCCGGAAGCTCTCGATACGGCTGGTAAGCATAGTAGACAAGACTATTTCGAGGTAGTAGAGAAGCTCTGATGCCTGTTACAGGATCGTCTTCTTCTTCTTCTTTTTTGGCCTAACGACCTCTTAGGTCATGCCTGCCATTTTTGCATGTCCCATAGTCCTTTGTAGACATAAATCTTGGACTAAGTTAGTGGAGACGTGCGTAGAAGGAGTAGGAGTAGGCTAGCTGAATGAGCAGGCGAAGCAGGTATTCTACCTAAATCGGAAGGCTTGTACGAATGACAATGACCAACATCACATGCCAGGTGAAGGTGGATGGAAAACCCTCAGGACCCTTTGCTACCACCAAGGGCCTGAGCCAGGGAGACGGGTTTGCGTGTTTCCTATTCAATTTGGCGCTAGAGAGGGCCATCCGAGACTCGGAGGTGGAAACTTCGGGGACCATCTTCTATAAGTCACTCCAGATCTTGGCATACGGCGATGACATAGACATCTCCTATATAGCACAAGCCAACCAAAGGATCGAGCATGTGGCACTGAACCTTGGGTTGGAGGTCAACGAGGCAAACACCAAAATGATGGTGGCACACCCAGCGGCCCTGCTAACAAACACTGATTGACGCCAAAACTTCACGACTTCGAAGTCGTCCAAAACTTCACCTATATGGGGTCAAAAGTCAGCACCGACAACAACATAGACGTTGAGTTGCGCGCAAAGGTGCCGGCTGCCAACCGACCATACTGCAGCTTGAGGAAACTTCTCCACTCAAAATACTTGTCGCTACAGACGGAGCTGGGACTGTACAGAACCTTTATAGTCCCAGTACTCACATACGCCTCTGAGACATGGACTCTGACCAAAACTGACGAAACCCTCTTAGCCGCGTTCGAGAGGAAGAGGCTCTGCAGGAATTTTGGCCACGTATGTGTGGAAGGACAATGGTGGAGTCGCTACAACGACGAGCTCTACGAACTGTACGGTTATCTCACCATCGTGCAGCGAATTAGGCTCGCCAGACTCTGGTACCAGGTCCATATGGACAGAGAAGGCATGGTAGGCCCAAACTGAGAGTGATGGCGCTGATGCGTCTTCCAGAACGGCCGGGATATTGGGTTAGCAGACGACGACGCTAAACCGTGAGCGGTACCTTGTAATGTTGCAGCAGGCCAAGATGTCATCATCGCATGCTACCACTACCGAGTCTCCAGAGACGAAAGAGGTTCAAGAGACCCAAAATCTCTTAAATTCTTCAAACAACTACCGCGTCTTCCTGATCTCTGCTGAAGAGCAGTCTGATCAAGCCATCTTTCTAGGCTAAACACGAGTTGATGGTCATTGTCACCGTAGTTTTGAGGAACACTAAGGGGACATCTGTTCTGCTGTTAGAAGAATGTTCGAAAGCAGTTAAACATTGAGGATAAAGTACATCAAAGAGCGCAAAGCAGCAATTATTCATTATATGTGATAATGATTTGGTCGGCTTGTTGTACAACCCACAATCAAGTATTAATAAAGACTTGGGGCATTTTTGCCAGCATTAATTTTCCAATCTTCCATCTAACGCCATTACAAAAAGGCTCAAATATTCTCGTAGTTCGAAAAGAGAGTACAAAAAGATAAGTTCACCTAAGTCATGTAGAACATCGTTATAATAACTGCAGCTCTTGATACAAACGTACAAACCGTACCAACAATCAACCCATTATGGTTGTTTGCCGACAAACAGTTGTCCTCCAAGCGTTGCAATTCTCAACTGCACTAAATGCACCTTCTTTCATCGCCAGCATGTTTCGGGTTTCCTTTTTTTTGTTGTTTCTCTCGGTTTCTTTATTCATTATCATTTTTGTTGAAATACTTTTTGTTTTACCGTTGCCTGTGGCGTCGATGTGGGGAGAAACGGAGTAGTAACTGAACGAAATCCATCCCCCACAGACGCACGCACAACAACCGACTGTTCCGTTGTTTCGTTCGATTGTTAAAAGGAACCAAAAGTGTGATTACAAAACATATGCGCCACATATGTGTCCCCCCAAGTGGGATGGTGTGGTTTTCGTAGAATTGCTTATGCTGAGGACAACATAAAAGGCGCATCCTTTATGTTTTGTTTTACAGCAACTAAAACACCGATAAATTGTAAATTATACATAAAATATATAAAAAACTTTTCCTTTCTTTTCGCTCCGCGCCTTTTCACTGCCCTTTTTCCTCTGTTCTCACTGGATCATATTCATGTTTCATTCATTCATTCGTCGCTCAATTTCAATTGCTAATACTCTTTCCTCGCTTTTGGCTAATTATTAAAGCATTCCTTTTTTGTTGCCATTCCTACATCCTTACCATTCATTGCAATAAGCAATAGGTTGTCCGCCATCTTTCACTTCTTTCCTTCGCTTTTCCTTCGTTTTTGCACATCTCATTCTCTCCTTTCTCACTGAATATGGGCTTCAACGTATATATTTATATAAGTATATATATTTTGTTTGTTTTTTCTTCTTGTTGTTGTGTTGAATAAAGTTTTCTCAGCCAAACTAGATCACTTTTCAATTGTAATTGTTTAATCATCATTCATTCTAGAATCGTTTCTCGTTTTTTTTTCTCCTTTTTCCTTTCGGTATTCTACTACCATTCTTTTCCTTCTTTTCTGTAGTTCTTAGTTCATTTTTTGTTAGTTTCCTACTCGTAACGTTTTGTGGTTTTCCACCGCGGGGTTTCGCCACTACTGCTATTGAATTGATATTTGTTTTTGTTTGTTTTTTGTTGTATTTCTCTTCCAATAGTTTGGTGGAGTGGTTATTTATGTGTTTTCCACGCTTCAGCTGTCCCTCTCTTCATGTAGAAAGGGAGCAAAGTCTTGTGTTTTTTAACCCCTTTAGAACTTTAGAAGGCGCTACAGTCAATGTGTTGTATTATTTCTCTGTTTGTAGTCAGTAATTTAGATTTGCTTTCGTTTGGAAGTCTTCAAATTTTGGTCGTTTCGCATTCTCGCTCACAAGGGATTTCGTTTTGAGGAGGTGGTGAACGTGGGGTACTGCTGTCCTGAATTTTGTTATTTTACCAGAACCAATTGTTGCTACTTTCATTCGTAATAGACTGAGCCAACTGAGCCTAGTCCATATGTAATTTTGTAATGCCCACCCGTAAATCCAAACCCCCTTACGGAGGTGTGGTGGTTTTCCTTTATCACAAAGAAGTAAAGTTTTTTGTTTAATTTCACTCGCCTGATTGGTATGCAATTGGTTGTTGGGAAGGAACTCCCAACAGGTAATCAACAGGCATTTTACCCGAAACACAAAACGAGAGGCATTTGTTTGCTGCTTGTTTTTCATTCACGTGTGGTACCATCACGAGTGGTTTTGCTTTTCAACATTGCTTTATAGTTGTGGTTTTTGCTTTCACTCCGAGAGAAGATTTAGTAAGGAAGTTCTCTCCTCTTGCTGCGTTTGTGCTGAGTAAACGAGGGTTTGTTTATTTTGTTATATAGGGCACTAGTACCATTGCATCATTTACCGGTTCCCGGTTAGCCGGGACCTTTGTCAGCCCTGCAATCCGTCTAATTGATGTTTATATAATGTATTATGTACTTGCTCGATTGTATCCTGCTGTAACGCTAGTTTGCATGTTTGAACAAGGGTTCGTTTGATCACTCTAAATTGTTATATGCTTGTTAATGCATTACTATTACGCATCCGCTACTAGATAACAGCTTCCGACTCCTCTACCGGTTCCGGAATAAAGTTTAGCACCACTGTCTGTGTTGCCGCCACTGTTGCTAAGTTATGCTTGCTGCTTACTTTGATATAGTTTAGTCACAGCGGTAGCACCGTTTACCGATGTTGAGCATACACAACAGACTGTACTTTTTATTGTTATCTTTCACCACAATATGCACGGTCAGCCGTTGTTCAGTGTATAGGTTTTCATGTTGCTTGCACATGTTTGCATTAAATTTGAACACACAAGTTTGTCAATTTTAAGTTCTTCCGAGTGAATAATTGTTTGTTTCGTGTTTTCTGTTTCTCTTCTAGTAACATTTTTAACTCTATAAAGACAACTAAAGGAACGATTCAACTCGATCGAGATGAATAAGGATTGAAATTTGCAACAGTAGTTTAAGAGCACTGCTCAAATGGAAAGACAAATAATTCCGGGTTTGTGCTGTGTTAGTGCAACAAATGCATCCGAACAAAATAAAATAGATTGAGGAGTATGGTAAGAAAAAATGCTCAAAATGTTGAAATTCATTAAAGTTTTCTAGTCTTTTTTTTATGTACGCTACAAAACCGTACCTTTATGCGTTGTTTCACGATTCAATAAGCCTTCATCCACCAACGTAGCTGGTAACACAATCTTTTCCTTATTGCTCTCCGTTCCATCCATCCACACACGCATACACGCTCCGATTGTGTGCAGTCTTCTCTTACAAACCTCTTACGATTTGTATCCCCTGTTATTCAATTTCCTTACCCACATGGCACCACCACCACCACCACCACTGCCCACATCCGCCCCTTCTTTTCAGCCTGTTTCGGGAGCAGCAACCAAGAAAACGCGGCTGCATTATCCCACACTTCACCAGAACGTGTATCCGCCACCGTTGCCACCGTGCAGAAAATTGTTCTTCTTCTTGGCCACCACGACCTGCTGGCCCTGCATTGTGGCGAGCTGGGCCGCATTAGGAACAATGCCCGGTGGTGGCGGTGGAATCGACGGTTGTCCACCGGTTTTACCGAACCGTGCACCGGCATCAAACATGGCACCCTGTGAATGATTTTGGTTGAGAAAATTAGTTAGCGTGAATACCACCGCACAAGGGAGCAGGAAGTGACGTCTCGTACTTGAACTGGATACATGGGCGTTTGGTAGACCTGGGGCGGTTGGCCCGACTGTGGCGGCGGTGCGGTAGCAATCTGATACTGATACATTTGCGGATGCATCGGCTGTGCCGGGATGGCCGCGACGGCGGTCGGTGTGGCCGCGTACGGGGGCGGCGGTGCCGGTGCGAACTGGGCCTGCGGGGACGGATTCACGCTCCAGCTATTACCGTAGAACGGCTGTGGCACGATTCCGGGAGGATATGGCGGATAGGTAGGCGTCATACTGGTGACCACCGAGTTGTACGAAGGCGGCAGTTGTGCGTGTGCAGGAAGCTGTTCGAGGGTGGAACGAAAAAAAGAAACGCTTAGCTCGCTATGTTCAAGTGTTTGCGCGTGCTGTGACGGTGGTGACTCACCTGACTGTTCATGTATTGCTGATATGCGGCCTGCTGTGCAGCATCATACGTAGGATATCCTGCAAGGAAGGAGAGAAAGAGATGGCTGGATTAAATCCACAAACTCGTTCACAGCTCACAGTCGTGCAAAAGTAGTAGCACTTGCAGCTTCCGTTCAAAACCCCCGCCCCACACACACACACGCGTACAAACAACAATTGTGAATCATCATGCACGGAAAAGGAAAATGATTCGCAATTTGCGATAACTGCAGCGCACTACACATTCAATGGATTAATCACAACTTCCTCCAATCCCGAAGACGGCGAAACCGTGAACTACAATTTCACCATCCGAAATTGTGCCCACCCAACATGCAAGCGCTACTGGAGATCGATCCGCTACGCGAATTACGCGCTAGCTTATGGGCGTAAAAAAACGACCCCTCCGGATCGACGGATGTTCCTCCGGAAACACTTACCATTGGCTCCTTTGTTGTTCATGGCTGCAAATTGGGGTTTTCACAACGTTTTTGTTTTGGTTGTATCGAGGTTTTCACAGGCGTTGTTTCGCTTCCTTTTTTCTTCCTTCGTTTCTGGGTTCGCGTATCGCTTGGCTCGCACGGGTCGAATTTCGCTAGTATATTATATGTTAACTTGTAAATTTATAACTATAAATACGCGTGTAAAGTGTATCTATGTATGTTAAAAGTAAATACAAAGTTTGGTTTAATCGCGTATCTCTCCAAGTAATGTACCAGAATATCGTTCCAAAGTATAATACGTTCTTTGAGGTGTAAGTATTTGACGTTTTTTTTGGTTTTTATTAATTTGTTTCTATAGCAATTTTTGCGCGTGAAACTTTCAGGTACTCCGATGTGCAGTTTAGCAAGAACATCGACAAGTACGTAAAGTATCGCCCGTCGGATGTGGCAACCATGCTGAATAGCTTCTTCGATGATACGGTTTAATTACATTGTGTATTCCAAACTAAAGCTAGTGAATATAAAGGAAAAACGATAACCAGTATATTTATCCACATTAAAAGTAAAGGAATTCTGATTTATGATTGAAGACTGAAAAAATGCCCAGTCTCCCTGTTACTTGTATATGTACAGTGTATATTTTAATTTCATCTTAACATTAATTGGCGTTCGTTCGTTGATAGATTTGGCGGAGGCTGTGTCCGATAAGCTGATGCTAGCATGACTAGACTCGGATCAAATATCTGTCGGAACGTTCTCCATGTACGCAGCTGGACAGGTTACTCAGTTATGGGTGGTTCAGACAAAATCTGGTGGTTTTAGTCCTAAAAAAAAAGTTTTACACATAATTTGCTTTTCATATATTTATTTTAACATAATCAAGAAAATTTTAAATCGACCAGGCAACTCTGTTTCTTCAAAAGAGCCGTCTGAAGCTTGTCTACCCGACCGCCAGAGGGCGCCGCTATCGCTAAAGTGAAACGCTCCTATTTTTAAAACAATAAAACTTATTGAATGCATTAACTGGCGCAACGCTAGTTTCCGGTTCGTTTGCATCCCGTGTTTCTGTTTTCCCTACTTCCAATAGTTTGATGGAGTGGATATTTATGTGCTTTCCACGCTTCAGCTGTCCCTCTCTTCATGTAGAAAGGGAGCAAAGTCTTGTGTTTTTTAACCCCTTTAGAACTTTAGAAGGCGCTACAGTCAATGTGTTGTATTATTTCTCTGTTTGTAGTCAGTAATTTAGATTTGCTTTCGTTTGGAAGTCTTCAAATTTTGGTCGTTTCGCATTCTCGCTCACAAGGGATTTCGTTTTGAGGAGGTGGTGAACGTGGGGTACTGCTGTCCTGAATTTTGTTATTTTACCAGAACCAATTGTTGCTACTTTCATTCGTAATAGACTGAGCCTAGTCCATGTGTAATTTTGTAATGCCCACCCGTAAATCCAAACCCCCTTACGGAGGTGTGGTGGTTTTCCTTTATCACAAAGAAGTAAAGTTTTTTGTTTAATTTCACTCGCCTGATTGGTATGCAATTGGTTGTTGGGAAGGAACTCCCAACAGGTAATCAACAGGCATTTTACCCGAAACACAAAACGAGAGGCATTTGTTTGCTGCTTGTTTTTCATTCCACGTGTGGTTTTGCTTTTCAACATTGCTTTATAGTTGTGGTTTTTGCTTTCACTCCGAGAGAAGATTTAGTAAGGAAGTTCTCTCCTCTTGCTGCGTTTGTGCTGAGTAAACGAGGGTTTGTTTATTTTGTTATATAGGGCACTAGTACCATTGCATCATTTACCGGTTCCCGGTTAGCCGGGACCTTTGTCAGCCCTGCAATCCGTCTAATTGATGTTTATATAATGTATTATGTACTTGCTCGATTGTATCCTGCTGTAACGCTAGTTTGCATGTTTGAACAAGGGTTCGTTTGATCACTCTAAATTGTTATATGCTTGTTAATGCATTACTATTACGCATCCGCTACTAGATAACAGCTTCCGTCTCCTCTACCGGTTCCGGAATAAAGTTTAGCACCACTGTCTGTGTTGCCGCCACTGTTGCTAAGTTATGCTTGCTGCTTACTTTGATATAGTTAGTCACAGCGGTAGCACCGTTTACCGATGTTGAGCATACACAACAGACTGTACTTTTTATTGTTATCTTTCACCACAATACGCACGGTCAGACGTTGTTCAGTGTATAGGTTTTCATGTTGCTTGCACATGTTTGCATTAAATTTGAACACACAAGTTTGTCAATTTTAAGTTCTTCCGAGTGAATAATTGTTTGTTTCGTGTTTTCTGTTTCTCTTCTAGTAACATTTTGTAACTCTATAAAGACAACTAAAGGAACTGTTCAACTCGATCGAGATTGAAATTTGCAACAGTAGTTTAAGAGCACAGCTCAAATGGAAAGACAAATAATTCCGGGTTTGTGCTCTGTTAATGCAACAAATGCATCCGAACGAAATAAAATAGATTGAGGAATATGGTTTGAAAAAATGCTCAAAATGTTGAAATTCATTAAAGTTTTCTAGTCTTTTTTTATGTACGCTACAAAACCGTACCTTTATGCGTTGTTTCACGATTCAATAAGCCTTCATCCACCAACGTGCTGGTAACACAATCTTTTCCTTATTGCTCTCCGTTCCATCCATCCACACACGCATACACGCTCCGATTGTGTGCAGTCTTCTCTTACAAACCTCTTACGATTTGTATCCCCTGTTATTCAATTTCCTTACCCACATGGCACCACCACCACCACTGCCCACATCCGCCCCTTCTTTTCAGCCTGTTTCGGGAGCAGCAACCAAGAAAACGCGGCTGCATTATCCCACACTTCACCAGAACGTGTATCCGCCACCGTTGCCACCGTGCAGAAAATTGTTCTTCTTCTTGGCCACCACGACCTGCTGGCCCTGCATTGTGGCGAGCTGGGCCGCATTAGGAACAATGCCCGGTGGTGGCGGTGGAATCGACGGTTGTCCACCGGTTTTACCGAACCGTGCACCGGCATCAAACATGGCACCCTGTGAATGATTTTGGTTGAGAAAATTAGTTAGCGTGAATACCACCGCACAAGGGAGCAGGAAGTGACGTCTCGTACTTGAACTGGATACATGGGCGTTTGGTAGACCTGGGGCGGTTGGCCCGACTGTGGCGGCGGTGCGGTAGCAATCTGATACTGATACATTTGCGGATGCATCGGCTGTGCCGGGATGGCCGCAACGGCGGTCGGTGTGGCCGCGTACGGGGGCGGTGGTGCCGGTGCGAACTGGGCCTGCGGGGACGGATTCACGCTCCAGCTATTACCGTAGAACGGCTGTGGCACGATTCCGGGAGGATATGGCGGATAGGTAGGCGTCATACTGGTGACCACCGAGTTGTACGAAGGCGGCAGTTGTGCGTGTGCAGGAAGCTGTTCGAGGGTGGAACGAAAAAAAGAAACGCTTAGCTCGTAATGTTCAAGTGTTTGCGCGTGCTGTGACAGTGACTCACCTGACTGTTCATGTATTGCTGATATGCGGCCTGCTGTGCAGCATCATACGTAGGATATCCTGCAAGGAAGGAGAGAAAGAGATGGCTGTATTAAATCCACAAACTCGTTCACAGCTCACAGTCGTGCAAAAGTAGTAGCACAGGCAGCTTCCGTTCAAAACCCCCGCCACACACACACACGCGCGTACAAACAACAATTGTGAATCATCATGCACGGAAAAGGAAAATGATTCGCAATTTGCGATAACTGCAGCGCACTACACATTCAATGGATTAATCACAACTTCCTCCAATCCCGAAGACGGCGAAACCGTGAACTACAATTTCACCATCCGAAATTGTGCCCACCCAACATGCAAGCGCTACTGGAGATCGATCCGCTACGCGAATTACGCGCTAGCTTATGGGCGTAAAAAAACGACCCCTCCGGATCGACGGATGTTCCTCCGGAAACACTTACCATTGGCTCCTTTGTTGTTCATGGCTGCAAATTGGGGTTTTCACAACGTTTTTGTTTTGGTTGTATCGAGGTTTTCACAGGCGTTGTTTCGCTTCCTTTTTTCTTCCTTCGTTTCTGGGTTCGCGTATCGCTTGGCTAGCACGGGTCGAATTTCGCTAGTATATTATATGTTAACTTGTAAATTTATAACTATAAATACGCGTGTAAAGTGTATCTATGTATGTTAAAAGTAAATACAAAGTTTGGTTTAATCGCGTATCGCTCCAAGTAATGTACCAGAATATCGATCTGGTGTTTGTGTAAAAACTTCAAGCGACGGAACATGAACAGGGGCCAGGTTCGTACATAAAGCGGTGGTTCGTAAAAGGCCTATGGGGAAGGACAAAATATAACTGTGACATAAGCCTGTACACAATCGGTCGCCCTTTCTTTAGTAGCTACGAGTAATATTATTACTGTGATTAATATAAGTTCTAGAACAGATAACAGATTTATAATAGAATTGAAGTTAATGCATTCAATAAGTTTTATTGTTTTAAAAATAGGAGCGTTTCACTTTAGCGATAGCGGCGCCCTCTGGCGGTCGGGTAGACAAGCTTCAGACGGCTCTTTTGAAGAAACAGAGTTGCCTGGTCGATTTAAAATTTTCTTGATTATGTTAAAATAAATATATGAAAAGCAAATTATGTGTAAAACTTTTTTTTTAGGACTAAAACCACCAGATTTTGTCTGAACCACCCATAACTGAGTAACTTCCAAGCTGCGTACATGGAGAACGTTCCGACAGATATTTGATCCGAGTCTAGTCATGCTAGCATCAGCTTATCGGACACAGCCTCCGCCAAATCTATCAACGAACGAACGCCAATTAATGTTAAGATGAAATTAAAATATACACTGTACATATACAAGTAACAGGGAGACTGGGCATTTTTTCAGTCTTCAATCATAAATCAGAATTCCTTTACTTTTAATGTGGATAAATATACTGGTTATCGTTTTTCCTTTATATTCACTAGCTTTAGTTTGGAATACACAATGCAATTAAACCGTATCATCGAAGAAGCTATTCAACATAGTTGCCACATCCGACGGGCGATACTTTACGTACTTGTCGATGTTCTTGCTAAACTGCACATCGGAGTACCTGGAAGTTTCACGCGCAAAAAATACTTTAGAAACAAATTACTAAAAACCAAAAAAACGACAAATACTTACACCTCAAAGAACGTATTATACTTCGGAACGATATGCTCGCTATTGTCACGCTTGATTCCCTCTCGCAGCAGCACATCCGGCACCGAGATGGCACGCTGTGTTTTTACCGCATCGTCCAGCTCCTTGTTAAAGTTCGAGAACCGATCCTTAATGGTGGCTCGTTCCTTATCCTTCACCTTCCCATTAATCGGCCGTGGCATATCGTCCAGCGGGTGAATGAAGGACAGCAGCTTTGACCACGAACCGAGATATGCTTTCTTTAGATCTTGGATCATTTTCTGATAGCGACGCTCGCAATCGTGCTCGGTCAGGGCAACGATTTCGATCAGGCTGGATCGTTGCAGTGATTTCAAGATGTAGTGCGTGTTGTTTAGCTTGAACAGTTGCTTCGTTGCCGTATCGCTGTACTGTTCGGATTTGGTTGCAATGGTGTAGTTTAATTCGGCCAATACTTTCCCTGTGGATGCAAAGAAGCGGTTGGGAAGTTAGAATTTGTGCTATTTGTGTGCTTAGCGAACAATTGACCGTCACTTACGGACATAGATTCCCAACAGAGCCTTATTTTTCTGTTCAATCGACAGTGCCTTTTGCGACGCGATACGATCGAGATCGTTCGTGTAAATTGCCTCGGTTTGCAATAGTCCACCGATAGTGTCACAGTGTTCCTGTAGCTGCTCCAAGAACCAGATCGTGTTCGAGGTCAGTTCGTACACCGTTGCGTCCCGTGGAACGTTCGAACCACCGCCGTAGCTTATCGTACTGGACGTCATGCTGACCATACCGCCACCACCAGAATCATTTCGTACGGATTCGATAAACTGTTCCAGCCCCTTCGAAGCTGTTTGCTGCAGACGGTTCAGTACACCCGACAGCTGCTGCTTCTGCGTTGCGTCACAGATACGATCGATGTCCGGTTGCAAAATTTGAACGTGCTTAAGGGCGGAAAATATACCGAGTGCGGCGGACCATTCCTTGCGCCCGATACTTCGCATCACTTTGGAAGTTATTTGTTCCGCATCTTTAACCACCATTTCGATCGATGGTTGGGACAGTCGGGAGAAAACCTCATTGTGCCGGGAAGGTGGCACAATATCGTTCAACAGCTGTCGTTCCCACACTAGCAGCTTCTGAAGACCCAGCAGTAGTACTAGATACTTTTCCAGCTCCTGATCGTTATCGTTACCGTACTCTTCCGCTGCCAGGATGTCTCCGAAAGAGGAATTCTTCCTCATCGCCAATCCCGCCGATTGACCGAGTGTTTGGGATGCTTTCATGAACATTTTGTTAGCTTTCCGTTCGAATCTGGAATAAAAATCATTGAGAGGTATTTCATACATGCAATAAACCCTTACTTCCCACTGCTTACATTTGCTGCAAACGAGCAGACGTTGTTTTCTTAGCGCCCGTTTCCGCCCGTCCATAGCCGTGTCTGGTGCGCAGCGGCTCATTACCCCAGCTACCACTTTTTTGATGATCTTTCAAATTTTGCAACGATCTCATGATCACTTCCGACCGTTCGTCACCAAAGATTTGCACATACTCGCGTCGTAAATTATTGTCCAACCATTGGGCAATAACGTTCAGCTCTTCCCGTGCACTCGGTGGTAGCTGTTTGATGGAAGGACAATCTTCGTTCGATGAGTCTTCTTCGATGTAGATCATATCCAGCAGATCGACTGGTTTTAGTGGAGAATTGTGCTTTTTGAGTAACGATTTAAAATGATTATTAAGTGTTTCACATCCATTGTTGAACAGGCTTGTAACGTTTTCCAGCTCCACGCTCTGCGGATTGTTGTTGAGGAAGTAATCTTTTGCCTTTTTCAGCTTGTTCAACCCATCCAGGAACGAGCCGATGTTGCCCTCGGATGGTCCCTGGTGAATTAGGTTGCACACATCCTGCGAAGCATCGTAGTGCGAGAGCACTTGTTCCATATACTGCAGCGTACTATCAAGATCTATGACGAAGAGACGGCAGAGCATAAGTGAACGTCCCGGCATCAGTATCGGTGAAGCATTACTTACTCTGTTGCTGTTTTTGTAAGTTCTTGGTAATGTTGTACACAGGCAGTATAGTATGTTCGAGCTTCCCTAATCGTTGCTCGAACGAGTTCAGAATCTTGGACATGGATTGCGTTAGCTCGGAATACTTTTCGACATGGTCCTTCAGTAATGCTTGATTTGTTTTCTCCTGTAACAGCAAAGAATGTTGTCAACTGGTGATCGTTTTATGTGAGCACGATTGTAGCACATACCTTTTCCAGTTTAATCTCAATCTGGAGCGTATTTTCGAGGGCACTCATGGTGATTTAATGCTTTTTAATACTTTGTTGAATGGAAAAATATACTCCCACCAGCGAGTGATGACGAAAACAAACCCAATCTCGCACAGAGAGCTGATGATTGAACTCAAATGACAGCTGGAGCATAAACAATCGACGAATGCTGCCTTTGTTTAATCGATTTTTCCACTGCAGTGATTGTTTTGTTGTGAGGATTGGCGTTGTCGGAGAATCTGCAGTTTTATCAGCTAGTACGTAAAACAAATGGACTGTGTGAGATAGTTCTACAAAGATATAACGAGCATCAGATAAGTGTCGAAAATTATTACGAAGATATAGTAATACTATCGATTACATATGCAGTACCGTTTGTTTACCTCATCGTCGTCACAATAATAGACGAATGGTCCGAACAAGACTGCAACGCAGCGAATCAGAAGGTCAGTAAGAAGACATTAGACGAAATCGATAATGATCAGACGACATAGTTTGATTAGAAAAGTTGTTCTATTTCCCCTTTCCATCCTTCAGTGCGTGAACGTTAAACCCATTTGCCGTATTGGTAACACTCCGGCAAGGTACGCTCCGTAGACAGGAACATACAAAACGGAACCCACAATTCGCTGGGTGCTGCGGCGTAGTTGATGAGTACTATCAAATACTGGCTTCTGGTAGCGTTCCGGCTGTTTACGCATTTTTTCATTTGACAATTTAACCGCATCGGGCAGCTAACGCTAGCTAGTGCTACGGCCGCAACCAGCGGCACTAGTAGCTTCTCGCGGTCAGCATCGCCCATTGGCAACTATTCTCCTGCATCGAATCTCAGCGAGGTGGTTGTATGTGAATCGCACCAACCATCGCAGCAGACGCATCATCAACACCATAGTAACATCATCATCAAGCATAACTGCAGTGTCGTTGTGTGTGATAGAGGTAGTATCGTGCACGGCTCTATGATGTTGGATCTTGATCGAAACCCACTACCGGATCAGCTCGGTTATCTGGTGCTGTCAGAGGACGGCTCAGTGCATGCTTCCGGAGGCGAGCTGGAAAACGATGAGCGTAGTGCAAACATAATCAGCAATCTTCTTACGCTTACAGAAAGGTAGGAGCGTGCTTGAAACCGTACTGTGTTCAGCGTTTCAAATAAAATATGTTTGCTTTATCTTCCACAGCATCGATCCAGCCATATTCACTGCACGCTCGTGCCGGAAAGTTTCTATCGTTTTCGCAGAACATAGTTACACCATATGCCTTTCGAACAAACGCATTTACGTGGTAAAGAGACGGAATCGCTCGGAAGCCACGGCTAACAGCAGCATCGAATCGGATAATCATTCTATACTAGCATGATTTTACGCGCGTCTTTCGGAGTAAAATAAATATTCGATCGCTTTTGAGGAAAGCTTTACTCTTTCTATCCATTCGGCTTTCGTTTACTATGGTGCTAAAATCAAAACGATCATCGGACGCATGCCTTAAAGCAGAAATTGGGAAACGCTTTGGTAGTACGACTGGTGTAACTGCTTTTTCAACTCCTCCTGACTAAGCCACTGATATTTCACCTTACTGCTGCCAATGTTTCCACTCGCCTCCTTTAGAACGCTACGGAAGAAAAATACTTTCGCACCTGTCGCTTCGGTTTGAGCATTGGCAGGATATTTGTACTTGTAGAACCCGACCGGTGCATTACCGTAGAAGGTAACTTGCAAATTATCACCACAATATTCCTTCAGCGTTCGTTCGGCCGTTTGCCGCATCGATTCCCCCTTCTTGTGAAGGCCTTGCGGTAGCAGATAGTGACTTTTCGTGCCTAGCTTTTGTTCGATTAAAAGAACAAGCGTTTCCTCCAGCTGGCGGTCCAGTGATCGTATGTCGTTCTTTTCATCTGCCTCCGTGACTCGTGGCGCCGGTTTGAATCGTGCAAATTCTTCATTGTAAGCATCCTCCAGATCCTGAGCGGTTTGTTTCAGCGCCTCCGAATCCAGATCAATTTTGCCTGCCTTTAGCAGCTCCAGCTGTTGTTTTTCAGTTTCCTTCCGTAGTTCGTGATTGGATTTTAGGCTTTTTTCTAGCTCGATTTGTTCAAGCATTTGCTGCCAAGGAGAAAATAGCGAAAATTAATAATGTATTGTGAATGGAGTTTGGGAATGAATAGTTTACCTTAAATTTAGCCTCAATCGGTTCGAGTGTTTTCGTAACGATGGGTAATCGCTCTACCAGCACACCGGCGTACAGGTCCCACTTTTGCTCGGATTGTGTTGCAGCTGATGTAGCTTGTGTCGATGCGGTTCGAGCGGATAGCAACCGAGTCACGTTCAGCAGTGAACGATTTACGAGAAGTCGCATTTTTGAGGCTTAAATTAAATTTTACCGGGTTGAAGAAAAACGAGTTGCGAGTTTACGCAAAGCGATTGTTGTTGTTATCGAACGTGACAGCACGCTTATGACAGCTCAACCTCCTTGATCGAATACAGTAGAAGCTGCAGGGTACCAAAAAAAATGGAGATTTCGTGTAGGAAAACTTTACCGTTGGAAAAAATACAATTCATGTTTCTGAGATTCACATTTTCACTTCATATTCAATCCCCTGTATGTGTTGTTCAATTTGGAATTGCGTTGCTTGAAGAAATTCAATTTGAACAAAGATTCGTACAATCAATTCGCCCCACTGTAATCTATTTACCTTGACCGCAGCGATGCGATGCGTAGCCCAACTGCATCAACCTTAGGAGCGCAGAAAACTCATCGCCGCCATTACGGTACAACGAGTCGCTCGCAAAGGTTGGGATTGCGTGAAAAGTGAAACAAACAGAAGTAAAACGGCTATTAAATCGGATAAAACGTACGGCAAAAGCTTGCCAACGCTGTAAGTAGTGTAATGGGCAGTGAATTATGCTAGAATATCGTTTTCTTTTCACCGCAAAAAGCCATCCTAATTGTCCGACCGTCCGCAAATCGATCCGTACGCCATGTAGTGTTGTGCACGCGTGTGTGTTTCGCTAAGCAAATGGGTCGACGGGAACGGGAAAAGCGAGAGGAGAGAGCAAAAACGAAACGAAAAAGCTTACGTTCGAAAGCTAAGCTGATTGACACCACACCCAGTCGAAGAATGTATTCGGTGGTGGACCTGTGATATTCGGATGCATCGGAAGCAGTTAATTGGAATGTTAAACGAACAGAATAGATAGCGCCAGCCTTCCTCCAGGTTGCTGTGCGTACGCTTCACTGCTGTGCCTTTCCCTGCGCCGCGCCCTACAAGCGACGTGGTGGTGGTGTGAAAAATCGATATTTTCATCGACCTATGGAATAAGGGGTACGCATCCCGTCTCCTATACACTGCGGCATTTTGATTGCGTATCGCTTAGTAAATAGGTGCTGTGTGGAATTAGAAATGGTTCTGGTAATTGGCAACAATTACCTAAGAAAAATTGTTAAATTTTACTAGTATTTTGTTTAAAAAACATCATTGCATGTTCAATGTTTCCCTGTTCCGTACCGTAAACAGTCTCTACGCATTCCAATCACAGCGACCAAGTTGCTAAGTTAATCCTTCAATTGGTGTTGCTACCATAAAAAAACATACATATTTGAAAAGTTTTTGGAGCAGCAAATGTCAATTGAATGAATGAACAGACTGAGCCGCCACCCCACATCGTATCGCCTCCCCTTACCCGGTGCGCTGATTGGATGATTCTGTATTGATGCGACAGAGCATACACAGTAAACCAAACAGCTTCATGCGCCAGATTACGTCATCGCCTTTCGGTTAAGGTTATTTTTAAATATTACCAGCTCCGGCGGCTGCAGCACTACACTGATCATCGTGATTCGGGATAGTGATGCTTCGCTACGCGCGATCCAAGTGTGCATGTGTGTGGGGAATTCATTTCCATTCATCATAAAACGTTGCTGTTCCAGTTGTTGTTGTTGAATATGTTCTAGAAATGATTTCATGTTGCGCTTGAACTACTTGTGTGTTTATTGAGGGTAAAAACACAAATGTGTCACGAGAACCTTTTTCGAGCTGAAGTAATTCTGTTGTGTGTATCATGTTTCTCTACATCACTTCGCAATTGGATGTGGAATTCGATGGCGTCATACATCTAGTGTATGGTGCTCGTTTTGTTCGTTTGCTGGGTGGATCTTCCACCGCTAGTGCGATAAGATAAGAAGCATGCATGTCTTCACGTAGCCTAGAGCTTTAAGGTGTGTGTAGTCGATCAGCTCGATCAGGGCGGCCCGGTGGTGTATACGATAACGGCGCCGGTCTTCACACGGCAGGACCGGGGTTCGAATCCCGGCGGACCGCCTCCCCGTACGCAGGACTGACTATCCAGCTACGGGTATAACTAAGTCACAGAGAGCTAGCAATTGCTAGCAGGCCAAGACCTACAGAGGTTGTAGTGCCAGAGAAGAAGAAGAAGAAGTCGATCAGCTATGACAAATCAACATCGCTGTGGTAAAAAAAAAGTATTTGCTCTGGAACGTTTTTCACCAGACAGTGTTATGTGTGTGAATCTTGTAATCGAAAAGCCGCTGGATTTCTGGCCGCAGTAACTCACCCAAGCCGATATAAGATTCTTCCAATGAGCACACACACTGCCCTCGGGACGATTACGGTACTGTGCATTTCCCAGCCGTTTAAGTGAAATCAACGCTCAAGTGTTTAACATAAAATTACTAAATTGACGATGAACGTCTCATCTATGCTGCGCGGTATGCTGCTGGAACTACTTGAGCCAAAATCACAGTAGCCAAGAAAATGGAAAAACTTATCGGAAAGAGAAAGACATTGAGAGAGTAATAATAGAGAGAGAGAACGGGATGGAGAAAGAGAGAATAACAATCGAAAGAGAAAGAGTGAAGGGAGGGAAGGGTATGTAAATGGAGAGAAACGGTTGCCAACATGCAAAATAAAACAAAAACCGCACGATACGTGCGTGCGTGCCGGGTGTTTGATGTGTATGTGCAGATGTTGTTGTTGAGTGGAAAGGAAGCCATACACAACCAGCAAAATATGTACCATGCATGGGAAAACAGGACGGAAACACACAGTTATGGAAACAAAACAAAAATCTACGGATGACTAGATTTCGCTTGCTCTGAGTATTGACGTACCCCTCTGCTATCAAGTGTTTCTGTCGTATTAGTTTTCAAAGCATCTGGGAAATTATGCTGCTCACGTTTTTAGTTTGTATTTCACTATAATTTACGTCACAGCATTAAAAAAAGAGAACATATTTCGTCACAAAATATCGCTCAAATTCGCTAGAATTTCCCTTTCTTTTTTTGGTACGATGATTCCGGGGTGAAGATCACGTCGTTTTCTTTAGTTCAAGTCACCAATTTTGTTTTAGAACACACCTTGCGCTGTTTGCTCATGTACTTCGTATATTGTTCACATAGTAGTATATTATGGCAAATTGGAACAAATGGTTGTAGTCAGCAAGCTATTTTTTTCTGCAGCCAAACTAAGCACGATTTATGGTTGTTTCCGATGATTTTTCATTACTCTCTATGTACTCACGTACACCTACCATATTCATCTGTGTGTAGTTTGTAAGGATGCTGATGAGATGTAATTGATTGCCAAGGTTGAAAGAGTTGAGCCATTTTCCCGTGCAAGAAGAAACATGGAGAACAGCCTTCGATCAATTCAATCAAATTTTCCATTTTGTATTTGTGTGTTAACCATATATAAATGAGAACGAAAAACAACGAAATTTTAGCTTATGTTGTTGTGTTGATCTGTAAAATCTGACGTTGCTCCTTTCTCTCTTTCTCTTTCTCTGTGTTTCTCTCTATTTTCTCTCTCTCTCCCTATTTCTCTCTTCTCTTTCTCTACCACTGTCGCTCCCTCTTTCACTCTCTCTCTCTCTCTGTCTGCCACTTCCTGGTTGGTAAAAATTGTTAAAAAATGGGCCAACTTTTATGTTCTTCTTTCGTACGTGTGCACGCGATCCGCGCTGGATCGTCGTCGTAACATAAAATCCATCACCACACCAAATCGTTGTGTAAAATCGAAAAAAAATGTCATTCGAATTTTTCCTCCCCTACCACCATGGCTGGTGCAAATGAATTGCAATGCGCATACTAATGCACAGACACTAAGTGCAGTTTGGCTTTGCGGAACCGGTAACACGAAAGAAGAACAGAAGTGAAGCGGGGGCGGGGGAGCGAAGAGTGAACGACACACGTTCCAAATTCTCCGCACAATATTACACACACACACACACATACATTCACACACCTCCTGGCTATCTAAGTACACACCCAACCCAGACGGGGGAGAAGTGTACGCTCATTAGGTAGGTTTGACAACCCGGGGCCCCTTTGACAACAGCAGCCAGCAGAGCCGGCCTGGAGCACTACCCTTGCTGTTGCGCGACACCGAAGCAAGGGCCGCTAGGGGCAACAGCGAGGATCCGGGGGAAGAAGGTGTAAACAGAAGGATGGCACAGGCAACGGCCACAACTACCGGTTCCCGGCAGCAGTCGGACGGGACGGGTGACGAGCTGGTGCCAACGACGCCCACCGACGATGAGAATCTGTTCATCAATCCGTCCGACGGTCTGCCGAACGAACATCCGGCCCTACCGAGCGCTTACGATTCCGACAGCGAATCGAACCCGGTGGCAGACGACGATCTGCTGGACGATCTGCCAACGTCGATCATCGTCACCAACATCCACTCGGAGGTGTTTGCCGATGAGGCGCTAAAGGCCAGCCTGGAGGATCTGTTTCGCACGTTTTCCGAAAACACAACCTTTCAGTGGTTGAAAAGTTTTCGACGATTGCGCGTTAACTACGACAGTGCGCTGGCAGCGGCAAACGCACGCATCCGGCTGCATCAGTATCCGTTTGGCAAATCGATCATTAACTGCTATCTGGCGCAGCCGGTAACGCCCGTTTCCAACACGAATCTTAAACCGCCGGCACCGGTCAAGCAGTTTCTTATATCGCCACCTGCATCACCACCCGCCGGCTGGGAACCGGCCGAGGAAGGGGAACCGCTCGTTAATCACGATCTGTTGGCCGCGTTGGCTAGCTTAACCCCCGGCGAAAGTCATGAAATACACGCTCAATCCGAGCACCATCCGGGCATCATTTTGCACACGGCTGCCGAGCAGCTGGAAGCGGCGGCAGCGGCCGCAGCCGAAGGTGCCGCCAATGATGATGACGAAACGGGCGCCAAATCTTCTAGCATGGGCAGCAGTTTCGAGGACGACGATCCGGACAAGGAAAACTCACCAATCGGTGGGGCGAACGTGCGCAAACCGCGCATCATGCAAACGCGTTGTCCAGAACGCAAAAGTTCCACCTAAAGTGGGTTGTTGTTTTGGTAGAAAATTTCAAAAGAAATAAGAAAGCGGGATCGATTCTCCGTTCTGCTTGCTAGATACGAAGATTTTGTTGAGCTTTAGTGCTGTAGAAAGTGGTAGGCGGCGAGCGATCAGATGTAAAAAGTAAAGGCCCAACACAATAATAGAGAGTTCATTCTTCGAGCGCTTGTGTTTCCTGTTTTAAAGCATATACTCGCGCATTCATGCTGATCTGATCATGTCGGGTCGCAGATTTAGGAGCCAGATCGAAAAACAGGCAACAGGCAAGATAAATTTAACTATTTTGTAATTACTATTCAAACAGTGCTGGTGGCGGCGGTATCGTTCGACGGTACCCCGTGGCAACTTCCGTTGTTTAATTATCGATGATAGGTTATCGGTTTCGTTTATCGTTTATGTTGATAAGGTTGCGTGTTAGATATACACCGGTCGGTGGAGGAGAGTAAACGTAAAAAACGTAAATTCTTGTAGAGACAAACCAACATTAGCGCAGAAAGCGTCCGTACCAATCAGAATTTAGCTTCCTTTTATATGAGTTTTTTTTAAATAAGTTTAACAATGTGGGGAAACGCGCGCATTATATCGATACTCAAAACTAGCTAAATCTCAATTTGTGCATGATTTTTTTTCTATTCTACTCAGTTACTCCCCATTGTGTGGAGATTGTTTATCTTGAAAATAAATCTTTTTTTTAATTATATTTGTAAATTTTGACTAATTTGTACCGGTGCGCTTGAAACTTATGTTTTAATACGCGTTTTCATACTTAAAAATACTACTAAAAGGATGAACTTTTTCGTTCAGAATACAAAATCAAAACTATTAAGCATATCGAAGCGGGTTTTTAGATGAAGAAGCTTTGGGAAGTGTTAGAATTGTTGCAGTGCAATGACCAATCTGTAACGTTTCATTTGCATGATTAGAATGATTAGAAGAATGCTGAATTGAGCGAAAACCATGCTACGCTCTTATAAACCAATGTTACATAACAAGTCCATAAGTGTGTTGCCTTTGGGCAAATTCTTGTTCCATTTTTATCTAAAAACCCGGAATCAATACCCAATACCGGGAACGCGATAGATAACATAAACCTTACGGTCTCAATGTCGTCATCTTTAGCGTTCACGTTCGCGCCGAAATACACTCGCCCGTTCGGTCCTTCCCGTACTAACGTGTGGGCCCACTAAATTGACCAACTACTGTGGTGAGCAGGTCAACAAATATGAGCGACACGGATCGGTGTGTATATCGGTGCTTACGTGTAAAGTTCGTGTTCGCAGAAACATAGCGACATGTTGCCCTCGTGGATGTGTCATTTTTTGTTTGTCCATTATCAATGTAGAACTGAAAACTAACTAAAGAAACAAAGCGTTACACGCATTTTTATGCGCTCTCTCGCGCCTCGACATAATCGGTGTTTGTTGTGTCGGTTGCCCAGAACGTTTTATAACTGTTGTATCTTTGATTCGATGATGTGGGCCCGACAACCAATCAGGTTCGTTTATTGTTGTTGTGCTGCTCATCTGAACTGTATCCCCTTTCCCCAGTTGGTGGTGGTTGTTGTTCGGTTTTCGGAGCATTTTTCTATATATTTTTCTATGCTATTACTACTACTACACGATGACGACGCGGGTGATGTACACCAAAGGCACACATACCACTCATGAACATCATCACCACACAACAGCAAACAACATGATGGTTAACCGTTTTCGATCCCTACAGTGTGTGTGTATGCGTGTTTCGCAATAGAACATAGAACTATACCAATCGAATCTCTTACTAGAAGGGATGCTGCGGATCGCGATCTAGGGCGCGCTATACATTGTCACAGTACTTCCAATAGGATGTTTATCGTAACGAGTTTAAGTGTTGAACTGAACACATGGATAATACCGGTAAATGGTGGACAAACCAAACGATGCAAAAAAAAAAGAATACATCAATTTTAGTTAGTGCTACTTACACAGCGTGTCCTGGAGGAATGCTGACTAGCGTGGGTTGTGCAATAAATGAGACACGAAAAAGTATAAAGATGGTGGTCGAGAGATATATGACTCAAAATTTGATTTTACCAACAACAAACTATTAGAAAACATTCAAAACTTTGGAATTGATTGAAAACGACATTAATGTCGTACCAAAACAAAGAAACTCCTGTTGTTAATCATAATAAATGGGTGTGTGTATGTGTGATGGGAATGGGATATATAGAGCAAGATTTGCGGATGCAGAAAAGAAGAAGGATCTCGTTAATTTTATCGTCAAGGTAAACACTAGTAGCATAATAATAGTATAAATGTAGCCTGGCCGAATTGGAGTGAGACAGAGAGCGAGAGAGAGCGAGAGCGTGAGAAAACGTGTGTTGTTTGCAAATAACGACTAGTATAGAGTGTAGAGGACAAGATGTAGCAAAAGAAGCAGAAACCAAAAAAAAAAAACAGAAACTATCAAATGAGTTGGTAAGTGATGGATCAATTATTATTATTGACGAAGATTGCAGTAGTTTGAAGGAGATATTATATACATAACTGTCAAATAAAGTTTGATATAGATTTAAAAGTCGTTTTGTAGTTTGTGTTCTCTTTTCTTGGTGCCGAACAGCCAGGAATTTATATTTTAATTTAAAAGAAAACTAACAAGCGCAATACACGCACAACACTACCGGACTGGCGGACGGCGATAAAAAGGATGGACAAGAGCTACATTATTGTATATTGTGTTGGATTCCCTTGTTATTTTACGTTATTCCATGGTACATTGGTGCATTTGTGTATATTTTTGCAGGTTTTTATAAAAAGGAAAACATCCAACCGACAGGAATAAAAAGTAAAAAGAATTACCGTAGCGAGCCACACAAATAAGATACAGCTGAATCGATTGTCTTCATCTATCAACAACGCAATACAAAAAAAGGTACGTTGAAATGAGTGTAAATAACATTTTAACAGTTGAAAGCATTCATCGCTCTTCTTTCCTTCCTTTCTAGGCTTTGAAGACGCAACTAGCATCATAAGGATTATAAAGTTTACTGAAACTAACGCGAAGAGAAAACAGTGACAATGGAGCAATTTACCCCGAAGGAGGTGCGCATTCTGGAGAGCGCCGAAGACATCCAGGAGCGCCGTGATCAGGTGCTGAACCCTTACAGCGAGTTCAAGCTCGAGACGCGCCAGAAGCGCGAAAAGCTGGAAGACTCGCGTCGCTTCCAGTACTTCAAGCGCGATTCGGATGAGCTGGAAAGCTGGATTAACGAGAAGCTGCAGGCGGCCAGCGAGGAAAGCTACCGCGATCCAACCAATTTGCAGGCGAAAATCCAGAAGCACCAAGCATTCGAAGCGGAAGTGTCGGCGCACAGCAATGCGATCGTGGTGTTGGACAACACGGGCCAGGAAATGATCAACCAGGGCCATTTCGCGTCCGAAACAATCCAGCGCCGGCTGGATGAGTTGCAGCGTCTGTGGGAACAGCTGCTGTCTCGTTTGGCGGAAAAGGGCATGAAGCTACAGCAGGCCCTGGTGCTGGTACAGTTCCTTCGCCACTGCGAGGAAGTAATGTTCTGGATCAAGGATAAGGAAGCGTTCGTGACGGCGGACGAGTTCGGGCAGGATCTGGAGCATGTCGAGGTGTTGCAGCGCAAGTTCGACGAATTCCAGAAGGACATGGCCTCGCAGGAGTATCGCGTGACGGAGGTGAACGAGCTGGCGGACAAGCTGCTGTTCGGTGGGCATCCGGAGCGGGAAACGATTACGAGCAAGAAGGAGGAACTGAACGAGGCGTGGCAGCGCTTGAAGCAGCTGGCCATATTGCGCCAGGAGAAGCTGTTCGGGGCGCACGAAATCCAGCGTTTCAACCGCGATGCGGATGAGACGGTTGCGTGGATCGCTGAGAAGGATGTCGTGCTGTCGTCGGACGATTACGGGCGCGATCTGGCCAGCGTGCAAGCGCTGCAGCGCAAGCACGAAGGTGTGGAGCGTGATCTGGCGGCGCTCGAGGATAAGGTGGCCGCGCTCGGTACGGAGGCCGGCCGCCTATGCAGCATACACGCCGATCACAGCGTACAGATTCGTGGCAAGCAGGCAGAGATTGCTGCGTACTGGCAGTCGCTAACCGCGAAAGCTAAGGAGCGCAAGCAGAAGCTCGACGAGTCCTACTTCTTGCACCGTTTCCTGGCCGACTTCCGCGATCTCGTGTCGTGGATCAATGGCATGAAGGCGATCATTTCCGCCGACGAGCTGGCCAAGGATGTGGCCGGTGCGGAGGCACTGCTTGAACGCCACCAGGAGCACAAGGGCGAGATCGATGCGCGTGTCGACAGCTTCAAGCTGACGACGGAGGCCGGCCGGCAGCTGCTGGACCGTGAGCATTATGCTGCGGCGGAAGTGCAGGAGAAGCTGGCCGCGCTGGAGAACGATAAGAGCTCGCTGCTGGTGTTGTGGGAGGACCGCCGCATCCTGTATGAGCAGTGCATGGATCTGCAGCTGTTCTACCGCGATACCGAGCAGGCCGACACGTGGATGGCGAAGCAGGAAGCGTTCCTGGCGAACGAGGATCTGGGCGATACGCTCGATTCCGTCGAGGCGTTGATCAAGAAGCACGAGGATTTCGAGAAGAGTTTGGCAGCGCAGGAGGAAAAGATTAAGGCGCTGGACCTGTTCGCGACGAAGCTGATCGACGGTCAGCATTATGCGGCGGATGATGTTGCGCAGCGTCGTGCAATGCTTTTGGCGCGCCGTTCCGCACTGCAGGAGAAATCTTCCATTCGACAGCACCTGCTGGAGGACTCGAACGCTCTGCAACAGTTTGAGCGCGACTGTGACGAGACGAAGGGCTGGATTAGCGAGAAGCTAAAGTTCGCGACGGACGATAGCTATCTGGATCCGACCAATCTGAACGGTAAGGTGCAGAAGCACACGAACTTCGAGCACGAGCTGACGGTGAACAAGAGCCGCATTGAGGATATCACGGCAACGGGGGAGAAGCTGTCCGGGAGCGAACACTACGCGGCCGACAAGGTGAATGCTCGCATGCACGAGATTGTGACGCTGTGGGAATCTCTCGTACGCGCCTCTGACAAGAAGGGTTGCAAGCTGCAGGAAGCATCGCAGCAGCAGCAGTTTAACCGTACGGTTGAGGACATTGAGCTGTGGTTAAGCGAGGTGGAGGGTCAGCTGCTGTCGGAAGACTACGGCAAGGATCTGACCAGCGTACAAAACTTGCAGAAGAAGCAAGGTCTGCTGGAAGGGGACGTTATGGCGCATCAGGAGCGTATCGAGGGCATTAAAGTGGCTGCGAACAAGTTCGTCGAGAGCGGCCATTTCGATGCGGATAACATTCGCGCCAAGGAAGCGGCCCTGTCGAAGCGTTACGCTGCATTGGCCGAACCGATGGCGATTCGTAAGCAGCGGCTGTTGGATTCGCTGCAGGTGCAGCAACTTTTCCGCGACCTGGAAGACGAGGCGGCATGGATCCGGGAGAAGGAACCGGTGGCTGCATCGACCAACCGTGGCCGTGACCTGATCGGTGTGCAGAACCTGATCAAGAAGCATCAGGCCGTGCTGGCGGAAATCAACAATCACGAGAGCCGCTGCGCTGGAGTCATTTCCAACGGCGAGCAGATGCTGAACGAGCAGCCGACGTCGAGCGAAGAAATCAAGCTGCGGCTGGACGCGCTGAAGGATCAGTGGAACTCGCTGAAGGAGAAATCCAACCAGCGCAAGCAAGATTTGGAGGATTCGCTGCAGGCACATCAGTACTTTGCCGATGCGAACGAAGCCGAATCGTGGATGCGCGAGAAGGAGCCGATTGTTTCGAACCAAGACTATGGTAAGGATGAGGACTCGTCGGAGGCTTTGCTGAAGAAGCACGAAGCGCTGGTGTCGGATTTGGAAGCGTTCGGTAACACGATCCAGGCGTTGCAGGAGCAAGCGAAGAACTGTCGCCAGCAGGAAACGCCGGTCGTCGATATCACGGGCAAGGAGTGCGTGATGGCGCTGTACGACTACACCGAGAAGTCACCGCGCGAAGTGTCGATGAAGAAGAACGACGTGCTGACGCTGCTCAACTCCAACAACAAGGACTGGTGGAAGGTGGAGGTGAACGATCGTCAGGGTTTCGTGCCGGCGGCCTACATCAAGAAGATTGATCCTGGGCTAAGTGCTAGCCAGCAGAACCTGATCGATGGACACTCGATCGCGAAGCGTCAGATGCAGATCAACAGCCAGTACGACAATTTGCTCGCGTTGGCCCGTGAACGTCAGAACAAGCTGAACGAAACGGTGAAGGCGTACGTGCTGGTGCGTGAAGCGGCCGATCTTGCTGCGTGGATCAAGGATAAGGAAAGCCACGCCCAGATCAAGGATGTTGGTGAGGATCTGGAGGAGGTCGAGGTGCTGCAGAAGAAGTTCGATGACTTCAACGACGATTTGAAGGCGAACGAGGTGCGGCTGGCGAAGCTGAACGAAATCGCCATCCAGCTGACTTCGCTGGGCCAAACGGAGGCTGCCCTTAAGATCAAGACGCAGATCCAAACGCTGAACGAAGAGTGGGCGACACTGCAGACGATCACGCAGGAACGTGCCAGCCAGCTCGGATCGGCGCACGAGGTGCAGCGCTTCCATCGGGACGTTGACGAAACCAAGGATTGGATTGCGGAGAAGGAGAACGCACTGAACAACGATGAGCTGGGCTGCCATCCAGGCGGTGCAGGAAGCGGGCGAGAAGTTGATGGATGTGTCGAACCTGGGTGTGCCGGAGATTGAGCAGCGTCTGAAGGCGCTGAACCAGGCGTGGACCGAGCTGAAGGGATTGGCGGCTACCCGTGGCCAGAAGTTGGACGAGTCGCTGATCTACCAACAGTTCCTGGCGAAGGTTGAGGAAGAAGAGGCCTGGATTACGGAGAAGCAGCAGTTGCTGTCGGTCGAGGATTACGGTGACTCGATGGCCGCTGTGCAGGGTCTGATGAAGAAGCACGATGCTTTCGAGACGGACTTTGCGGCTCATCGTGATCGTTGCTCGGACATTCGTGACCATGGTCAGACGTTGGTGACGAACAACAACCATCATGGCGATAGTATCTCGCAACGTTGCGTCCAGCTGGACAAGAAGCTGGAGAATCTGCAGGCTTTGGCGACACGTCGCAAGACGGCGCTGATGGATAACTTTGCGTATCTGCAGTTCATGTGGAAGGCGGACGTGGTTGAGAGCTGGATCGCGGACAAGGAGAATCACGTCAAGTCGGAAGAATTCGGACGCGATCTGTCGACCGTTCAAACGTTGCTCACCAAGCAGGAGACATTCGATGCAGGTAGGTAGCATTTGGTGGAGTGCATTATACTGTATTGGGCTTTCATTTTATCGATCAATCGTTTTGCCGGCAGGTCTCTCGGCGTTTGAACAGGAGGGCATCCATAACATCACGGCGCTCAAGGATCAGCTGATCAGCGCCAACCATGCCCAGTCGGCTGCTATTCTCAAGCGCCACAACGGCATCAGGTGAGTGAAAAGGGGTTTGAGATTCGTCTGTTTTGTAGATATATTCTCCTTTCAGCGTAATTGTTCTCCGAGCACAGGGTAGGGATGTGGATGTTGTTGTTTTAGACGAGTTTTCTGTTTCCCAGTCCCGAATTTTATTGTTGTTATGTGTACCGTTGGTTCATCACTTTGTGTAGGCGTGTTTTATTACCATTTGTCCTATTTGTCGTCTCCTGTCTTCTAGTGAATGTTTCCATTTTATCTTGAATGAATGTGTTTTCATAGCGTTTTTTGTACACGTTTTTTTCCTGTCGAGAATGAAATGTTGTTGTTCCAGTTATTTACATCATCTCGTAAAGATATATCGTATTGGATGAGATAAGAAAACCGGTGCGACATGTTTATTCAACACGCTAAACATTCATTTTGCACGATGTTTTTTTTTCTGCAGCTACAATTGTATATCACCATCGAAAAATGGTCATCACTGTGAGGAAACAGTATGGACGATTATTTTAAAACATCTTCATAACTCCAGACAAAGGATATGATTTCATAAATTTAGAATGGGGAAGAAAAGAAATCCATGTTATCTCTTATTTCAAATCGTGCATTGTTTTAAACATGTGGACACTTGTTTTATTACTGCAAAAATACTGCAAAATTCGTCCAATTGGGGAAAGTTCAAAAGTTCTTAAAATATCTTCATGTACTCGAAAAAATGGATTTCTTTTCCCTTCACTTTCATGCGATATGATTCAGTTGGACGTTAACATATATTTTATATAATTTATTTTATCATAACTTGATCGGAAGAATACTTCGAGCACATTCCACTTATTTGAATCGGAACGCGTTACTCTGCACATCAAAATTAATCAACCAAATTCCGGGTGCATCATGTTACGAAATTAAAATTTGAACGAATTCAAACCGAAAAAACAACCCCGTACTAAAATGTGATTCTTTTCCAAATCTGCCATTTTTATTTTTCATAGAACCATCGTGCCGAAATTGATTTTCGTTGCGGTATCCCGCAGGTACAGCCGACAAAAAATTTTGCCACAACAAACCCAAACTACGCCACGCATATTTTGTGTTTTCAATATATCTATTTTGTTACCGTCTCTAAGCCTCATCTAAATAGTGCTTTTACATGCATCATGCATCTAATTTTTGTTTCACCGCAATATAATTAATTATCCACGTTGTAATAGGACGCTTTTAACAATATGTGTGGGTAAACATATATTTTTAATGGCAATAACAAAGATACATTTTTTTTTGAGTTAGAGCTGTGGCTTACCATGGTCGATTATGTTTAAGATGCTGCAAAAGACTTCTGGCACCCCCTTATTTGTGTGTTTTTGTAGAGTGTGTTTGTGTGTGAGAGTGTTGTTTGATTAATGGCGAAAGTCAAGGAGCTGTTTTAACCATATTTTTTTTGTTGGTTAACGAATATTTTGCGATCTGGGTTTTAATATAATTATTGTCGTTTATAGTTTTATGTCCTTTTTATTCTTCTTCATAACACTCGCCCAATGCTGAAGTACTACTTTTAATGACCTTTTTTCTATCTACCTATATAATACAACACAAATATCATTCACATTCATGCTGGAGTTAGCTATCGTGCGTTATAATTGCGGTTCATACAGTAACAGTTTCGCGTTTACAATGTTGAATAACTTTTACAATGAATTACTGATTCATATATTCTTTTCACAGTAAATATAGGAAACTCGCACATCATTCGTTAGTTTCCTCTAACATTTCATGACTAGAGATTCATCAATAATAGATCCTCTCACAAGAACACACCTCACACTTCGTTATTAATATATTGTTCGCTCTCATGCTATTTGTTTCACTAGTGAGGTGGGCCATTGCAGAATAAGTGTTTAATTGTCGATATTAATTTACTTACGCTCACGGTATTCCTAATTTTGCTGTCATTTTTGGCTCACATTTTGGCGGGGTGGAAGCTCACTTGATCGCGCGATCTTAACCTGTACAAATGCTAACTATCGTTTCTCCCCGTTTTTTTTTCGCATGATCGCGACTTCGAACGAACGATCTTTTTTGCTATCTGCAGGAACATCGCACGGAGGTAGACGCACGCGCCGGTACGTTCTCCGCGTTCGAACAGTTCGGTAACGAGCTGCTGCAAGCCAACCATTATGCGGCGCCTGAAATTCAGGAAAAGATCGAAAGCCTTGCCAAGGCTCGGGAAGAGTTGGAGCGTGCCTGGACCGCACGTCGTCTGCAGCTCGACCAGAACCTGGATCTGCAGCTGTATCTGCGTGACTGTGAGCAGGCTGAGAACTGGATGAGCGCTCGTGAGGCGTTCTTGAACGCGGAGGAGGTTGACTCTAAGGGAGACAACGTTGAGGCGCTCATCAAGAAGCACGAAGACTTCGATAAGGCAATCAATGGCCATGAGGAGAAGATCGGTGCGCTGCAGGTGTTGGCCGATCAGCTGATCGCCCAGGAACACTATGCCGGTAGGCTGATCGATGCCAAGCGGCAGGAGGTGCTGGATCGTTGGCGTCACCTGAAGGAGGATCTGATCGAGAAGCGTTCGCGCTTGGGCGATGAGCAGACGCTGCAGCAGTTCTCGCGTGACGCGGACGAGATCGAGAACTGGATCGCCGAGAAGCTGCAACTGGCAACGGAGGAAAGCTACAAGGATCAGGCCAACATCCAGTCGAAGCACCAGAAGCATCAGGCATTCGAGGCAGAATTGGCTGCGAACGCCGAACGGATCTCGAGCGTGCTGGCGATGGGTAGCAACTTGATCAATCGTAACCAGTGCAGCGGTTCGGAGGAAGCGGTACAGAAGCGTCTGACCCAGATCGCCGACCAGTGGGAGTATCTGACGCAGAAGACGACCGAAAAGTCGCTGAAGCTGAAGGAAGCGAACAAGCAGCGCACGTACATTGCCGCGGTGAAGGATTTGGACTTCTGGTTGGGTGAGGTCGAGAGTCTGCTGACTTCGGAGGATGCTGGCAAGGATTTGGCTTCGGTGCAGAACCTGATGAAGAAGCATCAGCTGGTTGAAGCCGATATTCACGCGCACGAGGATCGCATCAAGGACATGAACAGCCAGGCGGACTCGTTGGTTGAGAGCGGACAGTTTGATAGTGCTGGCATTCACGAGAAACGTCAATCGATTAATGAACGGTACGAGCGCATCCGCAATCTTGCCGCCCATCGGCAAGCTCGCTTGAACGAGGCAAACACGCTGCACCAATTCTTCCGCGATATTGCGGATGAGGAGAGTTGGATTAAGGAGAAGAAGCTGCTGGTCGGATCGGATGACTATGGGCGTGATTTGACCGGTGTGCAAAATTTGAAGAAGAAGCACAAGCGTCTGGAAGCGGAGCTTGCCTCACACGAGCCTGCCATCCAGGCGGTGCAGGAAGCGGGCGAGAAGTTGATGGATGTGTCGAACCTGGGTGTGCCGGAGATTGAGCAGCGTCTGAAGGCGCTGAACCAGGCGTGGACCGAGCTGAAGGGATTGGCGGCTACCCGTGGCCAGAAGTTGGACGAGTCGCTGATCTACCAACAGTTCCTGGCGAAGGTTGAGGAAGAAGAGGCCTGGATTACGGAGAAGCAGCAGTTGCTGTCGGTCGAGGATTACGGTGACTCGATGGCCGCTGTGCAGGGTCTGATGAAGAAGCACGATGCTTTCGAGACGGACTTTGCGGCTCATCGTGATCGTTGCTCGGACATTCGTGACCATGGTCAGACGTTGGTGACGAACAACAACCATCATGGCGATAGTATCTCGCAACGTTGCGTCCAGCTGGACAAGAAGCTGGAGAATCTGCAGGCTTTGGCGACACGTCGCAAGACGGCGCTGATGGATAACTTTGCGTATCTGCAGTTCATGTGGAAGGCGGACGTGGTTGAGAGCTGGATCGCGGACAAGGAGAATCACGTCAAGTCGGAAGAATTCGGACGCGATCTGTCGACCGTTCAAACGTTGCTCACCAAGCAGGAGACATTCGATGCAGGTAGGTAGCATTTGGTGGAGTGCATTATACTGTATTGGGCTTTCATTTTATCGATCAATCGTTTTGCCGGCAGGTCTCTCGGCGTTTGAACAGGAGGGCATCCATAACATCACGGCGCTCAAGGATCAGCTGATCAGCGCCAACCATGCCCAGTCGGCTGCTATTCTCAAGCGCCACGAGGACGTGCTGACACGCTGGCAGAAGCTGCGTGCCGATTCCGAGGCCCGCAAGTACCGTTTGCTGAACATGCAGGACCAGTTCCGTCAGATCGAGGATCTGTACCTTACGTTCGCCAAGAAGGCTTCGGCTTTCAACTCGTGGTTCGAGAACGCCGAAGAAGATCTTACCGATCCGGTGCGTTGTAACTCGATCGAGGAGATCAAGGCGTTGCGTGAGGCTCACGCCGCTTTCCAGGCATCGTTGTCGTCTGCACAGGTCGACTTCCAAGCGTTGGCTGCGCTGGATCAAAAGATCAAGAGCTTCAATGTCGGCCCCAACCCGTACACCTGGTTCACGATGGAAGCGCTGGAAGATACGTGGCGCAATCTGCAGAAGATCATCGAGGAGCGTGACGCCGAGCTGGCTAAGGAAGTGCATCGCCAGGAGGAGAACGACAAGCTGCGGAAGGAGTTTGCCAAGCACGCGAATCTCTTCCACCAGTGGCTGACGGAGACAAGGTATGGCATTCGTTTTTGGTTTAATTCTCTTCGATATTAGTCTTCCCCAATTGCACTGCAATCTCCCCGGTACTGGAGACACAAAGTTAAAGGTTTATGGTTTCTCGTTTACTTATCTTTTCACAATCCACATCACAAATACACTCTTCCTTTTATTCACAACAATCTGTTCGTCCTGCGCCTGATGATTCAATTTTTTACTGATCTTTTCCCCGACAATACACAACATCCAACCACGAATCACTACCTTCACCACCTCTACCACCCCCTGCCTTTTAACGCCGTGACAATCAAAGATACAACATTCTTGGTTGGGATAAAAATGGGTAATGAACGAGTGTTGAGTGCTGCTGCCACTGACTGCTGACCATCGTTCGATGGTTTTTGTGCGCCCGGCGATGCATTCTAACGAAGAGCTTGAAAGATGAAACATAAATGTGGTTTCCTTTTAACATTACTAATTACAATGTTTGCATTCAAAATTGACGAATTGGCTCTTTAGTGGAGAACATAAAGTAACATAATATCTGCAAATCGTTGCGCATTGCTAAGCAGGATAAAGGACTTAACCAAATTCAGTATGTTCAACTTTAAACCAGTCTTACTTGCCTGCATTATGCATAATAATCGCTTGGCTAATTGCGTTAGACTCACACAAATACACGAATGCTAAGATGTCTTGCAGTACATGCAAATGTTACAAATTGCTTCGTAATCCTTCGCCAACCACTTGATTTTTACGAGCGCATAAATGGCTGATGGAGTGAATTGATTTATCTAACCCGAAAAAACGTGTCCTGAAATTGTTGTTAATTTTCAATTCGGCTTCCTTTCCAACGCAGAACGTCGCTCATGGATGGATCGGGATCGCTGGAAGAACAATTCGAAGCGCTCTGCCACAAGGCCAACGAAATCCGTGCGCGTCGTGGCGACTTGAAGAAGATCGAGGAACTGGGCGCTACCCTGGAGGAACATTTGATTCTGGACAATCGCTACACGGAACACTCGACGGTCGGGCTAGCACAGCAGTGGGATCAGCTCGACCAGCTGGCCATGCGCATGCAGCACAACCTGAAACAACAGATCCAAGCCCGCAACCAGTCCGGTGTGTCTGAGGATTCGCTGAAGGAATTCTCGATGATGTTCAAGCACTTCGACAAGGACAAGAGTGGCAAGCTGAACCACCAGGAGTTCAAATCCTGCCTGCGTGCCCTCGGTTACGATCTGCCAATGGTGGAAGAGGGCCAACCGGACCCCGAGTTCGAGGAGATCCTGAACGTGGTAGACCCGAACCGGGATGGTCAGGTTTCGTTGCAGGAGTACATCGCCTTCATGATCTCGAAGGAAACGGAGAATGTGCAAAGCTTCGAGGAGATCGAGAATGCGTTCCGCGCAATTACGGCCTCCGATCCCCGCCCTCGTCCATACGTCACCAAGGAGGAACTCTATTCCGTAAGTAGCAACACCTTCTTGCATTGTTTCACTATGTTCATTGCATTAAATATGTTTGTGTATTCCCTTTTTCCTCCGTAGAACCTCACCAAAGACATGGCGGACTACTGCGTGCAGCGCATGAAACCGTACAACGACCCGAAGACCGGCCACCCAATTACGGGTGCATTGGATTACGTGGAGTTCACCAGAACATTATTCCAAAACTAAGCACCCAGTATCGGCATGATGCATCGTCAGCGTCGGAGCGGGTACTTACTATGCCCGGCAGCTCCGGGGCGCGATCGACTCAATGTCGCCTTTTAATTATTTGCTACTAAAACTATTTTTTTAAATGCATTTTGACGATAAACGAAAGAGTTCCCCCGTCGGGAGAATATTAATATATATATTTACTTTGATTCGATATATTTATCAAAATTTGAAAGCAATCGAACGGCTTGAATGAGTAGCGGGCGATTAGAAGTAGTGTGTAGGATGCATGATCGAACAGCCTTCCGCCATTGTGGTATTCACTTTCACAAACAAGCTTTCTACAGCTTACATAAACGCACGTGTATTTAATTAAACAAAAAAACTACGAACGAGTGAACGAACGAACATACCTTAAATAATGAAACAAAATCTATTTCGCTTGATAGAAATTAAACCGTGTGGTGGCGTGACAGGACCGCGGACAACGGTGACACATTTTTCTGGCCGGTTTCAACACTGAAACAAGCTTTTGAACTGTGTGTTGATCGAACGTTCACATCACTTGCTTCGTCGGTCAAACAACCTTAACGTTCAACTTCAAAAATAGTATGTCTAACTAAACTAAATATCATTACTCCTGATGCTTGTTAGTTAATGAAAGAAGTATTTATTTACACCACAGTTTCGGGAATCGATGATGAGCGGAAGGTATTGTTGTTGTGTTAGAGCAAACTGCCAGAAATAATGCGCAAAGTTCAAATGTTCAGCTTAAAACAATGCAAAAAACGCATGGGCGTTCTCCTCCCCAAGAGGAGGAGACGTACCACAATGCACACACAGAAACGCAGCTAATATATTGATACATATATGTATGTGTATTTCTATTTATCACTTCTGGCGCATCAATAAAGTCGACGGACAGAGTAAATCCGATCGCAAACATATTGCTATATCCTCTTCAAATAAATGATTGCATAAATTATATGTAATGTTATGTTCGGATATATCACAGATTTTGGAGTCGATTTTTAACAATTGTGATTTACTTTATTTTGCATACTTATGTTGTTGCATCTTTGCAATGAAAGGGGGAATTAAATAGCTCGTCTTCTTGCATTTGATGCAGTAAAAAAGAAAAACACATTGGAAAGACTGGAATTAGCTTTAGAATTGTTTTAGCTCTTTCGACCTTAGAAAAAGATCCCCTTCACATGCTGGTCCAATATTTTCTTCGTCTCCTCGGTCACATCGATTAGGGTGGAGCTTTTGTTGAGGATGATAAACACATGCCTCGAGTTGCAGCTGCGCTTCACAATCCAATAGTCGTCGTGCGTCTTCACGATCGTCTCATCCATCACGCTCGACCGATTGCTGCGCACATCATCCAACAGGTCCACGATCAGGTTCATCACATCGTTCGGAAGCCCACTGCCGGCGACCGATTGGTACTGCATCTGGCCCAACCGTACCGTACCGCGATGCTGCAGATTAAGCTCGTTGAAGAAGATAAACTTTGGCGCCGTTGCGGAATCATCCTTGCTGCCCGAACATCCGAAACTGTAGCTCGATTCACCGCTACTCTGCAGATGCTGACTAATGTCGGACGATATGCTCGTAAGCTGCGGGTTAACGACCGCGTTCAGCTCCATATACAGTGACTGTTCGTTCTCGACCGCACTGTCGTCGAGCAGTAGGCACAGTGAAATATTCTGCACCTTTCGGCACACCATTAGCGTGTAGCGTTTAATTTTACCCTTCTCGGTCACGTAAGCCGGACGCGTTTGTTTCGATTGAGCCAGATGATCGAACATGGGACTGTGAAAGTATTCGTACAGCGTGTACAGATCGGTGGGACTGATTCCGCTCCATACCACCTGATCACTGTACAGGAAAATGCAATGCTTGATCGGTGCGAACGTGGCCTCGATCATGTTTATGAAGTTCTGCACTCGCAGAAAGAGCAGCTGGTTGAGGGGCAGATACTGCACGCTACCGAACGCATCCACCACATCGCACTTTTTCATCTGCAGATGCAGAATGTAGCTTTGATAGAAGGCTTCCAGTTTACCGATTAGATTGGCCTGCGCATCCAGCTCCTCGTTCGGTTGCAGATTGTCTAGGAACGTGCCGTGAAACATGCGAAACATGCGGTAGGATTGGCGGAGCACCGATTGAAAGATAGTGTCGTGTATCGTATCCCCGTGGTACTCGTTGTAGTCGCCCGAGTCGCGCGTTTTCCGATCGAACGGAACGTTCAGTGTCATGATCATCCAGTAGTCGGATTCGGGCTGGTAGTAGAACTGGCATGTTTTCTGCGTGTGCATCGTCTGCACGCTGTCATCTTTGGTGAATGTGCTGGAATTAGGAGGAGGTGAAAAACGGAATCATTCACTAGTGCTGCTCTGTAGTCAAGTGGTTGCTTCTACTCACTTGCTAAACTTGATGATAGCCTCACTTAAACCAACGTCTTTTATTTTGGTGTCAATGTCGGTATCGTGTGGGTGATAAAAAAGCACTTTCTTCTCTTCCTGCAAGCAGACGAAAACGATTGAGTACGAAGTACTTTCCCTGTTCAGATTTATCACAAACTTACTTCGCCCTCTTTTGGTCCAAAGGCTGAGTTGAAAATGTAAAAGCTCCTCAGTGATAGTTCTGCCGTAAGAACGGGATTAGTCATCTTGATTACAAAACAGGCGCTTCGATTGGGCACGGAAGAATTAGTCTTTCATCAACTTTTATGCTTGTGTTACGCACTTTTCCACCAACTATTTGCGATGATATTTATTGTTTTCACTGGCCTGTGAAAACACCCACCGGTGACAGTTAGCTTGTTTACATTCTGCTGATAACATGCCCTTTCGTGATTGGTTCATGAAATACTCGCAAAACTATTTATTTTTTCCTTTAACTTCGTGCTGTAGAAGAATATAGAAACTCTCAGAAAAGAGAAATTGTGTAACTTTTAGTATTGTTTTATAAAAACAATGTATATTTCTAGTTTTTATTGAACCATCTACAGTTCATCCACCCGCTTGACAATGTCAAATTTATTTCCACGAATAGATGACGTTAGCGTAAACTGTCATCGTCCCAAAAAGTTGTGGCTCTCTGTTTCTGTTTTTAGCGGAAGCTCAGTCGGGAAACACAAACCGGTAAACAGTACCGCCGATCGTACGGTCTTCTTGCGTTTCCATAGGAACAGAACCACTGAAACGATTGAAATATGCATTAGTCTGGCATGCACGGCGTACATGCGCTGGATGTACGGTTCTTACCCAATGTTAGAAGGACAACCGCTAGCGCAATCAGTACCGGCGTATAGTCCAGCTCTGCCAGCTTTATCGAAGCCCGACCCGACGATTTTCTGTTAATTTTCTCCATGTTTTCCCGATGCGTGTTTCCCGACTGAGCTTCCGCTAAAAACAGAAACAGAGAGCCACAACTTTTTGGGACGATGACAGTTTACGCTAACGTCATGGAGGAGGTGAAAAAAAAGGATCGTTCAACAGTGCTGCTCTGCAGTAATATGGTTGCTTCTACTCACTTGCTAAACTTGATGATAGCCTCACTTAAACCAACGTCTTTTATTTTGGTGTCAATGTCGGTATCGTGTGGGTGATAAAAAAGCACTTTCTTCTCTTCCTGCAAGCAGACGAAAACGATTGAGTACGAAGTAGTCGTCGTGCTGTGCAACAAGCAGGACGAAACGTTAGCCAAAACCGAAACTGCCATCAAAAGCATGCTGGAAAAGGAAATGTATGTCTAATGGCTTTTCATACATCGGCTCACAACTGAGGGTGTTTAAAGTTCCTTTACTTATGTACACTTTCCATGTTTAATTTGCATTTTGCAGTAATATCGTTCGCCAAACCCGACGAAGTCAACTACAATCCGTCGATAACAGTACATCGTCGGAGTCATTTTTGGGAAAATCGGCCGGTGTAGATTTCGAGTTTGAGCAGCTCGGCCAAAGGATACGCTTTGTGCCGTGCTCGACCAAGGAGGAAAAATACGAAGGGCTTACATCATTCCTAGAGTCCCTGTGAGCGTACATACGCCGTGTACTTCATCGTGTTGCTGCACTGAGTCCTGCTTTCTCATCATCTAGTTTTACATATGTGTTTCTGTACTATACGTAATAAAACTGTTTCAATAACAACACCGGTATTAACAAATCGTATGGTATGCTAAGCCTTGATGTTGATGTATAATTTATGTCTCATTCAAATGTGTATAATTTAACATACATACGTACTGGTGAATCGAATTGAAAAACGGTCAAACAGAACAGCTACACTAGGATGGACTAGAAATGGGACAAAAGACTGACATGCATGAAACAGTGATTGTTTCTTTACCATGCATTTGATATGTTACTAATATTGCGTTGATAGTTTACTTTCAAATGTTGCATTTTCATTAATTTTTAATTTGTCTTTGTTACATTGTTTCTGCTTCCAATTCGTTCCAGCATCCCCGGTCTCGGGAAACTGGATTGTGCATAATGCAGCCAAAATTAGGCTGCGTACGTTAGCTAACTAACCAATTGTAAGCGCCTAAAGTTATGCAATACACTGTGCACGTTGTAAATAATCGATGAAAACAGCTCCATTCAAATAATTATTGTATCCTTTTGATGATTGATAATTTTGTTTTCAAAGTTTACCGTAATGTGTGTGATTAAGTTAAGTAGACCACCCCGAGAACCGACTGCTAAAAGTTTTGGCTATGGTCAGCTCTAAAAATCTTTCGTAAAATATTTGCGCCCTGCGGAAACCAAATTTTTCATATGTTTGGTGTGATCATGCGAAGTATACGTACAACGCAAGCAAACCCAGTGTGTTCCGCCACTTTAATGTCACCCTCATAAATATCTTCACATGAGCCATCCATCGTGGTAATATGAGTAGATTAACCCACCGGACAGAAGGTAGCCCAGACGGTCCCGATGCTCCTCCGTAGGACCGGTAAGGCATCGCAGACGATGTTCAAAGAAGCGAAAGTTACCCTTCACGGCACACGTTCCGTTTTAATCACACCGTACAAAACGTAACCTGGCTACGAATCGCTCAGAAAGGGAAGATTAAAATTCTTGTCTTGATCGTCCCGATCATTTCACATTCGATGAGAGAAAGGATACCGTGCTTGGCGGTACGGACACAGAAAGAGACAGTAGGACACAGAGAAGAAGGCAACATACATTAAAAAAAAATGGGATCGATAGAAGGCGCCCTTTTTCTAAAATTGGGCGCGATTCTTTTAATATGTTTGATGAAATTTGAATTTCAATAAGTTCCCCAAAAACCAAAGCCCAAATTTTCCTGGAAGGTTCTCTGGAGTGTTGTGTGAATCGTTTACTTTCGCTTTTTCGTAGTCTTTATCGCTGGATGGTGAACGATCCTGGGGACGATGATCGTGATAGAAGCGTGCTCTTGCGTGCTGTTGATATCCATAACGTTCATTGGTTTGGTTTTGATCCCGTTAGGATAATTATCGGATTGGTCCAGAACCAACAGCAGTTTTGTAAGGTAATTATTAGTTTGGCTGCAGCCTTTTTAGAGTTGGTTAGTTTCAGAGAAAACGGCAAACTTGTGCGGCTGTATTTGGTGCCTCAGAAAGTAGCGACTTCCTTCGACTAAAGGGCTAACTAAGAGCATGGGTATTTATTAGACAGTTTTTAAAACAAATGTTTTCATTCCTAAGAGCTGATAGGTATAATTTGATTATAATTTGAAGATTTAAAGTTGGCTTTCTATTTTATAAAAAAAAAAATGGCGATCGTTTAATGAAACTAAAGTCTTCTCATCAGATTTTCATGTGCTGTGGGATCTATTACGAAAAGAACGACCTTGTCTATGAATACTAGACTAGAGGACTAGACTTCGTACAGCGTTGGTTTAAACCAAGAAGTCTTAAGAATCCAAGAAGTTTAAACCAAGAAGTCGTAATCTTGTTAGCGATCCATGAAACGACAGAATATGATGTCTGAAGGTAGGAACCCAACCAGCGAATTTCTTCAAATATAAGAATAACACCAAACAACCAACGAGTGCTATAACGAGCGTTCGTAGCACTGATGTATTGTAGTCCCGTCAGTCTAAATACATTCCCTCGTGATACTAACCACACCACACGAAATGCATTTTATAAAACCCATCCGTCTCTTACCATTACCAGCCACCCTCCCCCTAACTGCATCATAATTTAATCAACCAAATGCATCATCCTGCCCTGAGGCGCAGGTTCGGTAGAAACGGGCATTCGCTTTTGCTTATTAATTGGCCACAACTAAGCGCGTCCAATTGTTTAGCGTCCGGGGCTGTCCTGGGCTGTGGTTTTTGGGGTAATTTCAGTATCACGAAACTCGCTGCACAGTATCTGGAATTCTGCTCAATGAGAACAAAGCGAAGATGCGTACTGCGTGCGTCCAGAGGCTTCCTTTAGGACTGTCTAGTTGTTGCATCAGCCCGAGGATATCGGTTCGGTGCCTTCGTTTCGGGGCTTTGTTTTGGTGAGCAGATTAGCCCGCGGGGCCGTGAGGGAAAAGGAAAACGAGCGCCACCACCACCATTGCTGGTGGTAGTTAAAACAGCACCACCACCAAGAGATTCGTCTGTAGCCGATCAGTGCAGTTGCCGGCAGTCGTTTAGCAGCCGCCGTTCTTACGCGCGAAGTGGCGACCATCGTACGCATGACGGTTTGTGTTTAACGTGCGCTTTTTTGCGAAAGGGCGAGAATGGGAGGAGCGTGATTGGAGTGGGGTAGGGTGATTCTTAAGCTTAAGCTTAATGTTCGGCAGCTTCTTCATTACCCCGTGCTTCGGCCCGACGGGCATGTGCCCATTTAATTTGATTGTTTGTGGCCAGCGCCGACCGTAACGCGCAGACGCCTGTCAACAGCTGCAGCGGATTTTTGGCCGCACTGCGAATGCGCCCTAGTATGACGAATCTTTTACCACGTTGTTCGTTTTTAGCTTTACGACCCCCAAGTACAAACGATGCATGCTGGACATCCTGGGCGCGTGAGAGCGAAGGGCAGAAAATTATTGAATAATGCTAGTTATTTCGCATTCGTCTCCGTAATGATAATTGCTGTCAATGGTGTCGTTTCACAGACCTGCAGGATGGGGGCTTGCGTTAGACGCCTTCGAGCCTGTCCTCGCTTCCCGGGGCGCTTGTCACCTTTGGCCGACCGAGATCGCCCAACGGGTACCCCGCACCTCGAGATGTTGATTTTTGCAATTGGACGTTCTGGACGCACTTGTGAGGATGAGCCGTTGCCGGTAGCTTAATTAGTTGTGATTTGTTTCACAAGAATTCACAGCGCTGATGATACTGTTCCCGTGTTTTAGCTTCGGGGGTAAGAATTCCCCAAAAAATAATTGAAAAGGATTGACATGAAGTATGAAGTTTTTGTGTGTCAACATTCGACAAACTACCAATTACAAACCACCGCGGGAGGCTACAAGTTGTGGCCTCCGGTAATGAGATGACCTTCACTTTTTGGGGATACCATTAAAGGGCGAAAGCAACCAAAATGAGTGTCAAACAGGCGCCCCAATAGTTCTAATTAGTAAAACAGGTTCAAACCAACGGATAATGGGCGTACTGTGCGCTGGGAGGAATCTTAAGAGTTGCGATCAAGTGAAGAATTACTTAATTCTTGACCCGACGATAGAACGTGCACTGTCGTTAACACCTGCCATGCTGTTTGACTTCTCAGCTAATTCTTGTAGGTTGCAATGAGTGCTGTTGAACTGAATGTGAAGGCCGATGATAATTATAAGATTAAAATTTGTCTTCATAAATTGGAAGGGCTTGCTGCAGGACAAGCGTACAATTAGTGGACGGTTATTTGAAGCGTTTAACGAGAAATTGGAAAGGTAATCGGATTTGAGTTAATTGTTTGATTGATTATATGCTTTAAAACAAATGAATAAAGGAAGTTTAGAGTACTTTGTTTTATGGAAAGAATAATATATTGTATCGGGACAACCTAATAGCTCAATAACTCATTCAACTGTTGTATTCTAAAGACCCTTACTAAATAAAGTCTATCTTAACGCGGGTTGTCTTTAAGCAGCTCTTAAACAGCAACAGAGTTTACTTCCTAACTTTCCAGCTATTTGAGAAACATCATTGGGCTGATGTTAAATCAATCAATTACCGAACACAAGAGAACATGTTCTTCTGGAACTCTTTCATTTCGGCGAAAGACTCTTTTGCAGCACTTTCCACGAATGTCCACAAGAACTCGCGACCATGCTCCAGCGCTCAGGAACGCTTCCCGAGCGAATGGAACGAATTGCGAGGATTTATAATCCCACCACCGTTTATGACGGATATTCCCACGGCTTGTTGGTTGTTGCTGTCTGCTGTTTCTGCCTTGGTGACACCCGACGACACCAAACACATACGCTCTTTCAAGAACATAAATTGTTAGTTTTATGGAGCTTCCCACCAAAAAAACCCGGAAGCTTGTCGCTCGTTGATACGACGATAGGAAGCTTTTGTTCGTGTGTGTGTGTGAGACTAATTCACCAATGGTGGATGAGGTTTAGGTTTCGGTTGCCTTCAAAAGACAATTCAGCTCCTTTTCGGGTAAGGAAACTATCGTCCGACGGCGGAGTTCGCTTTTCATCTCAAAATCCGTACATTCGTGAACGTGGCGGTTGAACAAAAAGTGTCATAAATAAATCGATCCAATTCCGATGGCAAAAAAAGGAACCGATCTTTCTTCGGACGGCGCATCATTAGTTAAGCGTCAGACGGGGATTTCAGATTGATTAAGAAATATATCATATTTGGGTTCTTCATATACTATCGGTGATTGTGGAAGTGGAACCGACCATTGGCTTTGCGGGTTTTGATTGAATTGCTAAGTAGGTTTGGTGGAGTTATGTTTGAGGACTAACTTGAAACCTTACGTCAGTAGCGGGAGCATTGAGAAAACGGATGTTCATTATTATTCGTGAAGTAACTAAGCAAAAAATGAACTTGGTGCATCTCTTTCAACAATATACACTCCTTCTAAGAATCCTTAGCCAAGAACAAATAACCAAGGGGGATCGTGTAAAGAAGCTTTCCGTCCGACAGTTTTCGAGTAATTGATTTTTATGCAACACATGAGTGACGCACCGAGCGCCCCGGTATAATAAAATCTACCTACAGGCGCCATTAAACAAAAACTGCCATGAAATCATTCGAACGTTCCCACCCACCGATTCGATGTGCGACGTAATGTGTGTGTGACTTCTTCTTGGCCTTAACCGAGTCCAATTTTAAGGAGAAAAGCAATAAAATCCAAACTTACCGGAATGTACTCAGCGCGAACGGTGCATGTTGTTGTTAGTTGTTACAAAATTTCGGTACTGCGGAAGAGACTGCTCGCTTTATGACTATCCGGTTTAAGCGCCGGACGCACTTCCACAGGCGGTGGTGTGCTTCCAGTTTCCGTTCCCGAGAATATCACAACCGTACAACTGAACCAAGTACCCCAAAAAAATAACACTTTACAGGACAAGCAAAACCTCACAAACTCCGCGAGAACCGAACATTCGTAACCATGTACAGAGTTTTAATTGAATTCTGTACTACAGCCGAACACATTAACTCGGCGGTCTTGGGCCGGTCCGGGAACACATCACGTGTTACGCAGCTTACGGCTCATTAAAATGGTGTTAGGAATTCATTAATGAAATTAAAGGAACGAAGCCTGCGCCATGTTTTACGGCTTCCGGCGCCACTGTGGTCATGTTTCGAGATAAAGCCAGTAGTCCTCTTTGGTAGGGTTTGATTGATATTGGGCTTTAGGGGTCTGTGAACACGCCATATTGTTTAGTTGGGTGTTATGTGTTTAACATTCAAGCTAAATTTGAATTAGTTATAATAAATTGATATTTTATGGAAATAATGGGTCAATGTTGCTATTTTACCTAGCTGAGGGCAATCGTCGAACGCAAATAGACTGCGTTCCTTTATCAAACGAGTTTCAGAATAATGACACTTTCATTGCTAAAGACTTGCTAAAGATTTTCTTAAAATGCTAAACTAGAACAAAAAGAAGCAGCTTTCAAAAAATGTGATAATCAAACAAGCCCCGCCTAAATGTATGCAACCAAACTATCAGGATCAATTTTGTTTGACTCTTCTGTAATGTCTAATAACTGGGTCTTTACATTTCGTGAAGACGAAGATGTGCAATTAATAGTTTGTTAAAAGTCTTCCTCAATAATAATGGCCAATAATACACGAATACTTTATAAGACGGAAGTCCCGATTATGTAAGAAATTATAATTTTTATGTCATTCTAGCTATGTTCGCCCTTGATGAAGCGGTTTTTTTTGGTAATCATAATATCACACAAAAGGACATATTCCATGCTGTTTAAAGCAGTGTCGGAGCATATCGGAGCTTTCTTATCGTGGTGCAGCAAAACCCTGTACGGCTCTTTAATTGAGCAACTAATGCTATTAACGGTAGCAGTGTTGCTGAAAGTTATGCATATTTCAAGGACTTTATATTGTGCGAATAGTATATATTTAGGCGTTAGTAATTTTGAGTATCTTTCTTTGTTATCATAGTTTTCATGTCGATTCTTGATTCTTCTAGACTAATCAGAACCTATACGATGCATCACGTATGTTGCAGACCTATTGGCAGATCACCCCCAGGATGACGCACTGTCCATAATCGGAGCGATATGCAAGTTCGTAAACTTCTCTGAAAACGAAAAGCAAGTGAACTGATCGCACGCCCGACAGAGCTGCCCTTTTTCGGACGCAGACACCGTTGCGTTGGTTTGGAAATAAAATAAATCGAATAAATAAATAAGAGATTTACCGTGCGGCTAGCGTAAGTTGCGTGATCCCGGGATACCATCTAGGGATCAGTCGATCGACCGATCAACCGGCTCCGAAACGGAAAACTTGGCGCTCGAATATTGCGGTTCGATGCCGGAAGTCTGCACCGTAGACGCTGCACAACCAGATCAAGCCCAAGCTTGTCGTCCTCGTGATCGACGTCGATCCGGGGTCCGGATCGTTGATGGTTAGGTTGTTATTTAAATTATGACACCCCACCGTTCTTCTCTCGCGCTCGGGCGAATAGCAATTGAACGCGTGCGCTGCCCGGCTCCAAACCAGCCGTACCAGACGAATGCCAGGAACGGTCCGCACGCGAAGATGCCCATAATTCGAAGGGCATGTTTCGTTCCCACGCCACGCGACACATGAATTTGTTTCCCTGTGCCGTGCGCCTCCCTCCCGGGGGCTATTGTAGCGCTCCTACCGGAGGCTGCAGCGACTCGGCAGGGGTCCCTCGCCGGAGGTTACGATCGTGATCGGTTGTGTGTTGCTTTGCGTTCCGCTGCTTTTGAAGTGGGTAACCCGTCTGGTCGGGGCTGATGTACGGTTCGGGCGTTTCTTGTTTCTTTCAATATTTGTGCTCTTCTTCAACCGCCCGCGTCCGTGTGTCATAAGCGTTTTCTTCCTTAGTTCTCGTCCCGTCGCATCCCGAAAGCGAGAACTTGTCGTTCTAGCAGCGTTCGCTGGCTTTACCCACGGCAGCTCTGACCCGTAGATCGCTCACACTGATTTCGGTCGATCTTCTTCCATTCGCATCCCATCAGCAGGCACAATGCTGTGTGGCTAGTAGTAGCGTGGCGTTAATTTTTTTCCCCTTAAACTAGCGTTCGCTGGTAACGCACAAAGGCGGGCGTCCGTTTCGATGCGTGCGTTTAAACTCGATCCCTCGCTTTTCTGATCTCCGTTGTGTTGCGCTGTACGGGGTTGTTGTTGGGCCAAATGCGTCTCGTCCTTACACGCACGCCTGCATGCGCTTACTGCGGTGATCTGTGTGTGATTATATTTCACGTGCATGAGGAGAGCATTTATTTGATTTTGGACGTGCACGGCGTCGCAGGCTAGGCACGGATGCTACCAGCAGCACATTGTTTGCACTGGGAAGGTGTCTATTGGGCACGCCTGGAGGTACAACAGGCAGACAAAGCAAAGGTGATAGAAGAAACAGACGGGGACAAAAAGGGGAAACCCTTTTTGGGCTCTTGTCTTGCTCGTTGCGTTGGGATACGAATTGGACAGATTTTTAGATTTGAATGGGAAGAGCAGTGCAAGATAAACATCGCACCATTGGAAACGGTGCGGTTTGATGAGGTTAATCGTTTTACTGGATGTTCTGGGTTGATCCTTCCTGTTTTTTTTCTTGCTGCTTCTATTTCAACTGTTTAGCAGTAGGAAAGATATAATAATATGGAGTATTAGTTAGGTGTTGTGAATGCCGAGAGATGTGCTATCTGCGGTGTTGAAGCATGAAGTATTACGTACAGTGAGAGTAAAGACTACAAGCGCACAGTTTTGTCTGCAAATATGAAATTAGAAGAGCCTCCTAGATCTACAAAGTCTTTAGAGTGGAGATAAGAAATGTGGATGTCTGCTAACTCGTAACAAGTCACAACATACTCTTTTAAACACCTTCAGCTTAAAGAGGACTTCAGCTCAGTGAAAGCTAAAATAATCTTTTGGTCAAAAAAAATGTTTAGTCGAGTAATTCTTTCAAGACAGATCCATTTTTGGGTATGTATGTGTATTTTTGGGTGTGTATCTTCCTGTGCGCTATCAGGATAGCCTTATATTCCATGAAACTATGCGCTAAAGCATGTGTATTTAAAATCCCAACGAAGTAGAATAATAAATTTGAATAAACTGGAGCAATTATAAGAATTCAAATGTCCAGTTTTAAGTTCAGTAAACCTTGCAAACAAAAGCAAACCTGCCTTTAAAAGACAACCCATAAACAGCTGCCAAACGACCCCACTAAAATGGTTGTCACATGTCACATGCATCCATTTTCCAACGAACCCAACAACGATCAAGCCCGCAGCCAACTTTAAGCGCTTTACGATACGGAAGCCAGCAATGAATTGTGTGCAAAACATTTTAAGTACCAATCCCCATGGGTGTATCGCTTGCAGTTCCTTAACGCGAATGCCCGAAGGTGCAACAAGCCTAAAGACGATTATCGACTGCATTACATTGTCCCGGGTCCTGATCGTCGTCGTCGTCGCTGCACACGAATCTCCGTTGTGTTGCGCTGAACGGGGTTGTTGTTGGGCCAAATGCGTCTTGTCCTTACACGCACGCCTGCATGCGCTTTCTGCGGTGATCTCTGTGTGTGATTATATTTCACGTGCATGAGGAGAGCATTTATTTGATTTTGGACGTGGACGACGTCGCAGGCTAGGCGCGGATGCTACCAGCAGCACATTGTTTGTACTGGGAAGGTGTCTATTGGGCACGCCTGGAGGTACAACAGGCAGACAAAGCAAAGGTGATAGAAGAAACAGACGGGGACAAAAAGGGGTACCCTTTTTGGGCTCTTGTCTTGCCCGTTGCGTTGGGATACGAATTGGACAGATTTTTAGATTTGAATGGGAAAAGCAGCGCAAGATAAACATCGCACCATTGGAAACGGTGCGGTTTGATGAGGTTAATCGTTTTACTGGATGTTCTGAGTTGATCCTTCCTGTTTTTTTTTGTTGCTGCATCTATTTCAACTGTTTAGCAGTAGGAAAGATATAATAATATGGAGTATTAGTTAGGTGTTGTGAATGCCAAGAGATGTGCTATCTGCGGTGTTGAAGCATGAAGTATTACGTACAGTGAGAGTAAAGACTACAAGCGCACAGTTTTGTCTGCAAATATGAAATTAGAAGAGCCTCCTAGATCTACAAAGTCTTTAGAGTGGAGATAAGAAATGTGGATGTCTGCTAACTCGTAACAAGTCACAACATACTCTTTTAAACACCTTCAGCTTAAAGAGGACTTCAGCTCAGTGAAAGCTAAAATAATCTTTTGGTCAAAAAAAATGTTTAGTCGAGTAATTCTTTCAAGACAGATCCATTTTTGGGTATGTATGTGTATTTTTGGGTGTGTATCTTCCTGTGCGCTATCAGGATATCCTTATACTCCATGAAACTATGCGCAAAAGCATGTGTATTTAATAGCCTAGCGAAGTAGAATAATAAATTTGAATAAACTGGAACAATTATAAGAATTCAAATTTCCAGTTTTATGTTCAGTAAACCTTTGCAAACAAAAGCAAACCTGCCTTTAAAAGACAACCCATAAACAGCTGCCAAACGACCCCACTAAAATGGTTGTCACATGTCACATGCATCCATTTTCCAACGAACCCAACAACGATCAAGCCCGCAGCCAACTTTAAGCGCTTTACGATACGGAAGCCAGCAATGAATTGTGTGCAAAACATTTTAAGTACCAATCCCCATGGGTGTATCGCTTGCAGTTCCTTAACGCGAATGCCCGAAGGTGCAACAAGCCTAAAGACGATTATCGACTGCATTACATTGTCCCGGGTCCTGATCGTCGTCGTCGTCGCTGCACACGAATGGTCATTTTTAGTATCGCCTCCTCGCTGCTTGCTACCTCCGATTCCACGGCGCTCGTTCGTTAAAAATCGTTGTTCACAGTTCATAGACGAGAGGTGGCCGGAATGCGATAAACAATAAAACGGTGCAACTATGGCGTATGGCGTCCCACGCGCCATTCGTTATTGATCCGTATTAAATTTTTACTGGCATGCAAATCAATTTCATCACACTTTCATGCTGATTTCCGATCGCTTTGCCAATCGCCGTGTTGGTCACCCGACTCAATCGGCCACAATCTTGAAGATCTTAAGCGATCCAGCTCGTTTTGAATCATTGTTCCGGGGCATCGGGTTATTTTTTGTTCGTAAGTGTTGCGATAAATGGGCGGCTTTTGTGCTCCAGCCAGCCAATGCGATTGTAATGCGCATGTACGGTTGGGCCGAAGTATCCTTGTTCATCGATGTCAATTGGTTTTTGCCATTTAAGGTGGTCGAGCTGGTGAAGAAAAAGAGCAAATGTTATGTGCGCAACAGTGTAAGCATGAAGTAGGGTTAAGTCGGGTTCGGAAGAAGGTTTTTACTGCTTTTTTAATCTCTTGGTTTAAACAGGTTTAATGCTGTTTTGTGTAAATGTTCAGGAGATTTTATCATAAAGTTTAATATCTTTTAACTGCTAGAGTATGTATGGAATATTAAATGTACAGAAAATTGTACAACTTTACTTGAATCATTACTAGTATTCCACTAAATTTAAATCAAAGTTATCAGTTTAAAGGATTATTAAGCAACTTTTGTTGGTTAAGATGCTTTCCTTAAAGAGAACTCAAAAAGAAGAAAATAAATTCATAATCTTAAATAATAATTGATACCCAATCGATTGTAATAAAAATATTTGAATGCATGTCACCTGTTATGTCATTAAAACTATTTTAAATTATATTAGATACAAATTACAAAGGATTAAATTACAAAGGATTTTTAACATACATTATTTGCTGTTAAAATTCGCGACCTCACTTACCATATTAACTAATTTCCTTCTTAGCATAGTGAATGATGAACGTTCCGTTTATGACTCATTCCAGATCGATACCGTTTCGATCACCAGTAAAACACAATCCCCTTTCGATCGTTCATCCCTCATCAATGGCATCGTGACAAACGACATTCGCCTTACCGTTGAAGGCGCCGTTTCTGAGTCACCGTCGGAAAGAAGAACCCTGGCCAGTCGTGCGCGGCGGACGCACTTGCAGGGTGCTAAGCTGCACTGCTTAAAGCCAACGGAACCGGCCAAAAACGGACGAGAAAGGATGGCCGACACCCGACGCAACAGGACAAGCAACCTAAACAATAAAACGAAGCGAACACAATAAAATCGGGAATGTGCAGCTGCACCGACTGGCCGACCGGTTTTTTTTGTTGGTTCTCTCCTGTGTGTGATGCTCTAACGTTGGTTTTATTTGGGCTTTAATCGGCTCCCGGGCGAAAACCAAAACACTTTCGGTATGTTTATTTGCTGTTCGAAGCTCGGTGTGTGTGGTGTATCCACACGGCTCGCACTGTCATAAAACAAACACACACAAAAAGGCATGCTTGTGCGCTTAAGAATGTTCTTCGGTGGTGGCTGTTATCTAGCTAAAAAAAAGAGCCATAGGTCATGGGTATTGTGTGAAAAATAAAATATAAAGTTAAAAAAATAATTAAGCTTATCTACTTATTCACCTGGTTAGTTAAATCGGAGCGATCGCCCTCATTCTTAATTTAAAATGTATTTTTCTTTTAATTAACACCGTCATAATAAATATGGATAGAGACCCTTATCAGCGCCATATAATTAAGCTTATCTGCTTATCCACCTGGTTAGTTAAATCAGAGCGATCGCCCTCATTCTTAATTTAAAATGTATTTTTCTTTTAATTAACACCGTCATAATAAATATGGATAGAGATCCTTATCAGCGCCATCGGACACAACGCAAATGTGGCTGTAAAAATTATTTTTAGCACAAAAGCATCACCCCATGATGGGGCGATGGCTTCATTTTGGCGCTTCTATCAGTCCGATGCAAATGTAAGATAGTGAGACGAGATGCGTTAAGAATTGTATTAATAAATCTACCCAGCTGGAGCAGAACAGTGAAGTAATGTTATCAATAATGAAACCATTCGATTGCGATTCTGGTTGAGGTTGCTTCAAGGGTTCCGTTTCGTGCGCCCGACAGTTCCAACAGGTCGACCATTCATTACGCGATTGGCAGAAGCGTACGAATTTGTAGAATTAAAATAATATTATTTTTTCGGTGCTAGTGTATTGATAGCACAACGTTGAACGTCACGTTTCTCTTATTTCGTAGGCAGGTAACGTGTCCGTTCTCCAAGGTTGTTGAGCAGTTTTTTGAGCGTCGAATGAAGAATTTTATTTTGAGCTATCAGATAATGCTGATTGTATTTACCAAATTAACGAAAAGCTGACTTGAATTACCGGATTAGTTTATCTCTTTATCTTAAAGAAAACTTTTAACAGAAAGACCAATTTTTTGTCCCTAATTTGCCACCCTATATTCACCATTGCTTAGCGGACTTGTTGAGCATTTATTTCCATACCAAGCTGGTGACTTGTACTTTAGCTCTCCACAGGAAGAAAAGAAGCCTAAAACCCCAATAATCGTTTAGCATCCGCGACGTTGCGGCGTTGTCCTTCGGTAGTTGCAGCAGCTGCAACCTTCGATTGGAAATATTTCACTCCCCACTGAGTTACTGAACTGGTTTGCAGCGTAGAGAGACAGGTTGAGGTTTGGTTTTTGTTTGCCTTGTCTACTTGCTATGCTACGTTTAAGAACTTTTCGGGATGATTGATTTTTGTTTCGTTCATCTCTCTCTTTCGCTCATTTAAACTTGTGGAGCTATTAAACGAGCTAAAATCATAACCACGATCGTAGGACGATTTATGACCCTATCAATGGATAATGATGACACAAATTATGAGACTGTATAATTCAGATGAAAAACTTTGCCTATAAAATCAAACATAACTTCATATGGCTGTGCGCTTTTGCGAACTGAGCTTAGGCGGTTTTTTGTGCTTATCGTCGAAACTGGACAAACCATTTTGCGGGAAGGATGTGCGAAATGGTTGCACAGCGGCATCGGGAAAGGATCTTACGATGATGGGGGCAAATTGATTTAAACGAGTCGTACCGTAACATGGGTATCGTTTAACTTAATGGAAGCTGGGAGCGATGTCGTCGATTGTGCTCATCGTTTATGAGCGCATTTTAATGTGGCACAATTGATTAATATCATACGAATTTTAAGTGATTTCAAGCGGAAACGGTAGCGTTAGGGAAACATTAAGGAAGAATGTGATGAATTCATTAGAGGAAAATGTGCAATTTGTTCGGTATTTTAGAAACCAGAATAAAACGACGTAAGACTGATACCATAACGATGCTTCGGAATTTTTAAGTGCTTGAAGAAAAAACTAGGTTTTATGATGATTTTTATAATAATTTATTTTAACTATAATCAATTTTCGGATGAAAAATAATGCAAAACACTTCTCAGATCAATTAAAAATCCAATTTAATGATTTTACAGGATTACGAGAGGTCGCGAGGATTAATTAAACGTCGAAACACACACACAGTACAGCCACAGCATCAATCAGCATGATATCACCCGGGTGCCACACTGCACCGCAATGGTTTAATTTTTATTGCACCGTTGACATTACAATTAACAAATACGGTTCGGTGTAAGCCAACCGGTTCGAATCTGCGCTTTTGTGCTTGTCCATACATATTGCACCGTTTGGCTGGTGCGAAACAGCAGTCACAGACAACCAGACAGACAGTGCACAGCCAATCTCAAGGTGCAAGCGCCACACACACCGTGTGTAAATTGTGCAGCGCCAACGCAACTGCAACGCCAATAAAACTTTCACTTCAACTAATTCATTAATTAACCAACTGCTTTCCTTCCCACTGTATCGGGTCGGGTGTCACCGAAAAAGGATCACACGGACAGAATATTGTGTGTGTGTGTGTGTGTGGTGCGTGCGCGTGGGTGACATATGATCGTCGGCCGGATACGCTCAACCTTCAATCATTAGCTTGGCACGTTACCAAACTGAGTCTGTCTGGGAACGGAGGGTGGCGAGTTGAACTGGGAGCTTAATAAAGCATCGCTGTCTGCTGGTGGTTAATTGAAAATTTATTCCGTGATGCGTTCTTTGATGCCGGAGTCTGAGCGTCACGGTCATGTCGGAAGTGATTCGGGTCAAAGCAGAACACTGTCTGCTTGGTGCGCTCGAAAAGGATAAATGGATGTCGTTGATCAGCTAGAATAATTAATATTGGAAGTCAGTGTTTCCTTTCCTATGATTATTTGATTCGTTCAACAGGCAACAGGCATGTCCTAAAATAAAACAAGAAAGTGAAACAAACAAAGAATTTCAAGTTTTCTTGAACGAACAAAATTTGAACTGAAAGAAGGTAAATATTTTAATTCAGACAAAACGAAAACGTATCATTCTGAAGTTTGGAAGAAAATTATCGTTTGAGTTATACAATTTAAAAAATACAATATCATACATTTTTGAAGCTCACAGGGATTTTGAATGATTTATTGATTAATGGCAATTTCTTGCCAGACAAAATAGAATGCTTATCATTGTAAAATTATTTGTGGCCATTTGGTTAAGTTTTGGAACATGTTTAATGCAAATTTTTATTCTTCTACATTGTTGTTCAATATACTATACTTGAATGTTTGAAACATCTTGATAAATCAAGGTCTAACTCGACCTGGTTAGCTATTGTAGATAAAACCCGTTGAAGAATCGCGGAGTTTCGGATCGATGTGTTGCAATAGTTACCAAACGTATTGTTGAAGTTCCAAAATTCGAAGAGAGTGTATTTCCTATTTCTGCCCTATTTATAACTTTCTTATGAGTGTCGTGAACGCGAGCGACACTCATCACTACTCACTGTACCCTTTGAAATGTTTCAATGAGCAAACTTGACGAAACTAGTTTTCGTCAAGTTACTGTGACGTCTAAGCGTAAACACCCGTATTTTTTTTACTAGGAAACACATTTATTTACATATGTACTACAATGGGGCTCCAGTACAGCTACAGCTACAGCAATACTTCTTCTTCTTCTTCCTTGGCACTACAACCTCGTGAGGTCTTGGCCTGCCAGCTATCGCTAGCTTTCTGTGACTAAGTTTTACCCGTAACTGGATAGTCAGTCCTGCGTACGGGGAGGCGGTTCATCGGGATTCGAACCCCGGTCCTGCCGTGTGAAGACCGGCGCCGGTGGGCAGACCCCCAGCAATACAACTCCAGTTAAAGGAACGGTCAAAATTGTACAATAATTTACCCGGAATCTAGAAACTAGAAAGGAAATTTAGAGAGTATATCTATGAAACCTTGAACTTGTCACTTCACTCGTAAATATATTGTCTAGTTTGCTCAAGGCATGAAAAGAATATTAGATGATTGATTATAATGGTGATCTCACTATCGTTCTGCGAATAAGTCTCGCTATGCTTCGATGGGCTGGTCATGTCATGGGAATGGTACCGGACGACCGAACTTGTAAAGTTCGTTTAGGCTCAAACTAATGTGGAGTGAAGGCGTTGATGCGTCCACCCGAATGGCCGGGTTATTGGATTGGCAGAAGATGGTGCTAGAGCGTAAGTGTTATCGAGGATTGTTGGAGCGCAATAAGTAAGTAGGATTTGGAAGTATGTTTTTAGATTGTAGCCATAATTTCCATGATTAAAAATTCATTCTACTTCGTTCAACTACATGCTCGAGAGGTAGTTGGTCTGCCATTTTGGGTTTCTTTGACTTGATTTTAGCCATAGCTACAGATGACAAACCGGACCGGATTTGACACCCGGCCCTACCTCAGACTAGCGCCAGTACTGCCTCGGCGGCTCATCTTAAAACTATGTCCTCAAATCTCTCAGGACTAAATGTCAGACTACAGGTAAATCAATTATTTAAAAGTAAGCTAGTAATCAAAGCGCGGTTTCAAAGGTAAACATGATGTCCATCTCTTTAACACTCACCATTCTTGACAGACGATTATCCTGCAATGATTACCCCCAAACAATCACCATGAAAAGACACTACCCACAAACAATTTGTACAGTTCTGCTTCGAAAAAGGGTCTCCTGAACAAACCTGAGGTTGTAGTACCGTCCATAAAACTCGCAAGCCCAAAAACCTCTTTATTAAGTATGATTAATCGACTGCAATTATGCAAATGACTTCACTCCTCGTTGGTACACAAATTAAGCGTACGTTCCACCGATCACTGCGACGGTAGGGCGCACGCCGAGCGTGCCACTTTGCGTGTACGTAGACTACTCGGAGGTTAAATCAACAGAATAATGTACCTCCGGAGTGAGTGCCGTCGGATCAACCGCCTTTCCTGCTCGGTCTAGGTGTTGCTGCCACAAAGGAGCAAGTGGCCACAAACCGGTTGCCCTTTGGTGGCCGATAATCGTCCGTCGTGCTTTTCGCAACACCATGCCACCAAACAAACAAAGTGTGTAAACATGACCAAAGCGGGCGTTTGCCCGTTTATACAGTGTAATTTATGCAAAGCGGCTTCGCGGCTCATCAATTTCGGGCGACGACAAACCAGGCTCGCGGTGCAACAGCAGCAGCAGCAGCAGCTGCATTTGCATGCCCTGGGCCACTGGAGGTAAGCCGGAAATGGCGTGCGCATAATATGACTTCCATTAATCACACAACCGGCCCGCCGGTGGTTGGTAAGGTTCTAGCTAGGCGAGCTTCCCCGTTTGCACGGCAACGAAACACAGCCGGGAATCGTTGACGTTAATGATGCCGATCCATTCTTGATTACCGGCGTTCCCTTGGCCGGAGGGACAATTTTTGCATCTATGCAAAAAAATACAGCGGCATCCCCGGACAGCATTTTCCCATGCTCGTGCAATGCTGTAAAACGTGCGTGTTCATGCCGTAAGTCCTCGGAAAGATCGATGCCGGGACGGGTTTCGCCACTATCGGGCATTGTGTCAAATCATCCACTTGTCATTTGTCACACACTTTTCCCTGCGAGGCTTCGGGCCAACCGGAAGGGACCTTCGGGAAATTGACAATTGATTCTGTGCAACCCCGTTTCTGCTTACCGGCTGTAATCGTGAGCACATCGACCGTTAGAGCGGTTGTAACCCGTTCTCGTTCGTACCGGTTGCGGTACGATTGCAGTTAGATTCTGGTCTGGTCGAGGGATTAACATTATTATTGGTTGCGAAATCAATTTACCTGGATTACCGGCAGAGAGATTAATTCACGTGCGTGAGAAGAATGCTAAAATAGAGTTTTATTTTTGAAGAAAGAAATTTTCAACCACGATAGGGTTACCAATTTGGATGGCAGATGTTTTATGCGATCAATAGTTTTTCGGATAAAAAATCAATATCACGATGCTAATGAAGGTTTCCCACCCAAGAAGCCACCTTATAACAAGCATTCATTGATTGGGTATGAGTAGAGTGTGCATGATGAAAAGACCCAACTTTAGCCCTTAAATTTGGTTGAGAAATTACCGTTTTGGATATTATACAATTTCTTACTCTGACAGTTGTAGTAATGAATTATCCCTCTCAGAATAAAGTATCACGAAAACTCACACACTTGTACGACAGCTATGAGATTGCTCAGGTTCATCTAGACCCTCTGCTAAAGATCCTTAGAACGTGATACTGAAGTAGTAATTTCAAAGACTCGAGAACTCCTGATGAGATGTTGTTACTCGTAATCTGCAGATGATATTCAATGTGTTGTACGTTGAGTGAGATATACAGGAGAACCTTCAATATGTTGTCAATGTTAATGTTTAGATTTCCGTCTTCAGTAACCTCAGATAATTAATCTGAGGAACTCTAGTGATTGGTTCCTGATGTTCTTGGTTATATTGAAAGACCTTAAGGTATTTATATTTTAAGGGAGATATATCAACATTACAAGATTTATTTCACGTTCATGTTTAACACTCCGTTTAACTGATGCTAACATTAAATCTATTAAGTTTGTATCCCTGTGTTTTATTTGCTAAACAACTAGTGAGCCACATCTGTTCTACCCTCATCAATATTATCATTAACTTTTCGACAAAACAATAAACTGCAATACATTCTCTCTTTCGATCGTTAACCGGCGAACGCAGCACAAACCAGCGTGTGACAACGGGCCATATTTCATAAGCCACGGCTAATATGTTGAAGATGTTACGATGCAACACTGCTGCCCATTCCCAATTCCCGTTCGGCACCAAAATGTACACACACACAAAAAACTGCAAGAGTTGAAAACGGTGCACCATGACCATTTGCAACCGATTGAGCCCACACCTAATAAAGCACGACGCCTACGTGCCCGGTTCGTGGCGCACAACATGATGCCGCCCAGCCAAAACCGGTGCCGAGGCATAACCGTAAAACACCGATGAAAAGCACAAACCACAAGGCCCGGAACCGATCGGGCCTGCGGTTCGGCAGCACAGCGGGAGCTTAATTAACGTGCAGCAGCGCAGGAGGCCACGCACGCACCAGGGCTTGCATCATGGTGGGATATTGGGTCCGCCGAGGCAGCTGTAGCACATGTGGCTCCCGGTGTGTGGAACGCGCAACAAGCACCGGATGACAATGTCCACGCGCGTCATACGGGAAATTCGAAACCGGCGTGAGCGTAGCCCGAGTCCTTGTGCAAAAACCGCACGCTAAAAAGGATATGTGGGTAGCGAGGCAGAAAAAACAGAGCCACATTCCTTGGAAGGGCTTTGCGGGCACACGGTCCCGTCATTAGAACACGAGACACCAGGGACCGATAGGGACACAGGACTGGGATTGAGTTTCACGGTACACCCGAAGGCGCATTCCATCATCGGGGCCCGGTCTCGTGGCATTTCGCACATGGGGGAAAGGATTCAATCTTGTGTGGTTGGGGCTTAACAACGAAGCACCGTTAAAAGGTGGACCAAACAACAAAAAAACATCGGCAAGGGATACAAGGCTGTGGGTGGCTTGATGGTGCAAGCGCAAAGCAAGCAAGAACAAAAAACTAACATACCCAACCAAGCGACGAACCCTTGGAACACAAAAAAACATCGGCAAGGGATACAAGGCTGTGGGTGGCTTGATGGTGCAAGCGCAAAGCAAGCAAGAACAAAAAACTAACATACCCAACCAAGCGACGAACCCTTGGAACGATGTTTTGCTGTCCTTGCAGCGTTTTTTTTTTGTTAACTGTTTTAATATGTTTCCATCAAAGTTTGTGGTGCTTGCTGGAAAGCGTTTTCTTATGCTGACCGTCCATCAGCAAGAGGGACCTGTAATTAATACTTTTTTTTAGGTGCGGCCCTTACCAGGCTGACCGCAAGGATTGCAGCAACTAACCACGGCCACGGAATGCCAAAAACCTTTTTTTTTTTGATAATTCTACTATCCCGGCACACGAGAACTTAGGAACCCCAGGGATCGGGACAGGGTCAAATTATGAGTCATCGGGAATCGGGAAAGGTGATGGCTTCAACGTCCACTGCCAGCTCTACTTGCCGTGCGTCTTGCGGAAGCCTTGTCATGTCTTTTCTCGTTCATTGCATGGCAGGATCGCATTGGTAGATGCGCCGCGCTAAAAAAAGGGATCGTCTTTCGCGTGCCTTCATCTTCGGGACGGTTACACTTAAGGGTTCTGTTGGTTGGCTCTTGATAACAATTTTTTCTTGGTTCATTTTCTCTACTTGGTTCCCATGGTTTCGGTGCTAAACTTGTGCGCTCGTGCGCACTGAGAATGGGACAGGAAATGGTTAGAAATTTTGTTTGTTCGTCCTCTCGTCGGGTATCCTGCCGTCTTATCGCTCTTGTATCTTGACTAAGCTGAGTTTTTCTCGTCGTTTTGGGTGGTGTTTTTGCGTTGTTACGGTTGGAATGTTCTTTCCTTACTGATGTTTTCCCTTTTTGACTTTGGCTCTTATCCGTTGTCTTATGTTAGACGTTAGAAGTTGTGCTGTTTTGAAAATATAGAATGATACAAGGAACGCTGGCGTGTGTAGGATCATTTTTCATTCATGGTTTGACGGTTAAGAGGATATAATTTTGTTGCATAATTTTGGAAAATGTTTTCTGTTATTATGTTGAGGGAAAGTATGATAAATAATATTGTAAGAATAATAATAAATATTGGAAAATTTAATAAATCTTAGGAAAAACTTAATGAAAAATGTATTAAAATGAAAACAGACGAAAAACTAAGAGAAGCTCATCATAAGAAGCGCTTAAACTATAAAACATGAAACGTAAAAAGTGAGAAAAAATATAATTGATCTTTGGACTCCTTCAAAATCTTTTGAACTGGTAATAAACGGAGTTAATGATAAAAGCTGTTGAAAGAGTATTATGTTTTGTATTGTCCCTTTTGCTGTCTTCTTTTGTTACTTCAACATCCCAAAACTCTTTCGGGCATTTATTTGATTTGTACCAAACAAAAAAAAAAGGTTTAGTCGCCAGACCCGACCAAACCAGACGGATTGCATCGATTAGTTTCCTAATCTTTGTACCGAGCTTGTAGCGTTTTTTGGGTTTGTTTTCAGTCTCATGCTAGCTGGAAGCCACGTGCACGAACGTAGAGAGCAGGTTAAGTGTGTTTTCCTTTGGATGCCACGCACATCCAGCTAGGCGCAATGCCAGTGGGCGAGCGAGAAACGGAACCGCAGGGAGCGTAATTACTCAATGAACAAACAGGGTTGTGTGTTTAGCTTGGCCAGCGGTGCCCAATGGAAGCTGTGGAAGCCGGCCGATAAGTCGATCCCGGTTTGGCGCACTTGACTCAGCAGGACGGTCGACGGCTAGACACGGCACGGCGCACGCACCGCAGCCGATAATTGGTGCTTCAGAGAGCAGACACCGGCCCAGGTAATCTCTCGGTAAGTACGGGCAAGCTTCCGGTCCCGAGAGGCAGACAGAAATCTTCTGGCCGATGTTTCAATTTGTTTCTCCGGTGCATCGTCGCCCGGATCTCGAGAATGGTGCCGTATCCTTCCCGAAGGGATGCTGCCAGTTCTTATCTGCTGCCGACTCGCCGAACAGTTCCGAGCGCTTTAAAGCCGTCGCCCGGCTAAGATAAGTGCTAAGGTTGTAGCAGGCGACGGGACACAAGTAAAGAATGAAATTACAAACAACAAAAACAGAACCCATGCATCATCCCAATGTTCTTGGGAGTCGGTTTATGCATCGACGCCAGAAGATTGTGTGTGGAAGAGGTTCGACGAAGACTGCTACCGCTAATGATCGTGCCTCATGTTTCTGTGCCCGTCAGCATTATCGCTGGAACGTTGCCAACGCGTCGGAACGGACGGAAATCTTTCTGGCGGTCCCGAAAATTGGCAGGTGTGCGCACCTTCTGACAAATATGTGACGAACACGGAATGTGGAGCATTTAATTGAATTAAGCATAATTAAAAACGACTCGGACGGAGCGAATGCATGGAGCGGAAGGTTTGGTGTTTTGTGGAATTTTGCTACCGGTAGAGGACGAATTGGGAAAAAGTGCGCCCTTTGATCGGAGACTAACGAAAGAAATAAGTTTAAGGATATAATGCATCATGTAGGGTATTCTGTGTCTTCTTGTGAAGATATTCTTCTCTCTCTCTCTCTCTCTCTCTCTCTCTCTCTCTCTGTTCGTGGTGGCAATTTTGGCGAAATGTTGACAAATGGATCTACCACGGTTACGTGAGACTGGCACGGCTACTGGAGAATGGTTTTTTAGTTATACTTTTATAAATTTAATTTCGATTTCGATGAGGCCCTTTTCCACGAAATTGCTCGATGCATCGTGTGCAGTCTACCGAGGCTTCGGACTTCAAAAGAGGCTTAAAATAGCATGTTGCAAGGTGCTTGAGTGTATGGAATGGTGATCGTGATAGGTGTTTTGCTTCTGTGACGTTTAAAAGAAACTACCAGAAGAAAATTAAGGGAAAAAATGTTTATCCACATTGCGATTAACTCCCTTAAGCTGGATTAAGAACAGTGTGATAAAAAGGAGATCTCTTTAATTACAAGTAATTCGAGGGAAGCAATTCAAGTATTATGCGGTGGTTAATTGTGCACAAATTGCAGTGTTGTGAAAAATTCGCAAGCACGGAATTTTATATAAACTTTAATGGACGCCAGAACTATTTCCGTTCAACGGTAACATAAAACCAGGAATCTTCTTCTTCTTCTTCTCTGGCACTACAACCTCTGTAGGTCTTGGCCTGCTAGCAATTGCTAGCTTTCTGTGACTTATTTATACCCGTAGCTGGATAGTCAGTCCTGCGTACGGGGAGGCGGTCCGCCGGGATTCGAACCCCGGTCCTGCCGTGCGAAGACCGGCGCCGCTATCGGATACACCACCGGGCCGCCCCCAGGAAAAACCAGGAATACATATTCTTATTTTTGTTACAGAAGAAAATCAGAAGTAAAACGTACAAGAGAAATAAAACGACGAAATAGAATAAGTTTCTCAATTCTTATTATTTTACGCTCAAAAAGGAATATAGACCAACAGGAATTCTTTAAATTCAGCGTGTGTCTATTGCTTTGTCAAACAATATGCTTATCCAGGAGCCTACTCCCTATTATAGCACTATTATAGCACTCAACTGATGCAGGACTGATTATCCAGCTAAGGGTAAAACGAAATCAAGAAACGTTGGTAAAGGAATCTCAACCTATTGATATGAGTCCTTGCTCAAGATGTCCACATTAATCTTGTCCTCATTATGTAGATTTTAGTGAGAATTTGAACAAAACAGGTGATATATCATCAATTTATTCTTACGTTCTAATGTCCTAACCTTCAACAAGTCTTTGAATTGAGATTTTCGCTCCAATTTATTCTGAGAGCCCAACTTCGATCATGATCAATCATAATCGATAGGGATAATAAAGCAATCTACCCATAAAACCTTATTCCTGAACTTAGGCTCTACTCCCTAAAAAATATCTCCTGTGACATGGTTGGATGTTTGAATAATTGCATTCTAAGCTGACTTAGGGGCGGCCCGGTGGTGTATCCGATAGCGGCGCCGGTCTTCACACGGCAGGACCGGGGTTCGAATCCAGGCGGACCGCCTCCCCGTACGCAGGACTGACTATCCAGCTACGGGTATAATATAAGTCACAGAAAGCTAGCAATAGCTGGCAGGCCAAGACCTCACGAGGTTGTAGTGCCAAAGAAGAAGAAGAGAAGAAGCTGACTTAACTAAGACATAGAGTATTTTAACGGAGATCATTTTTCCAAGCAAAACTATTCAAACGGCCGAACGTTTCGTTAGACCAGATTGCTCATGTTTTGAAGATTTATTCCCACAAATAAAGCGGCCACCTTCAGCGATCAATCCTTCCAGGAGGATCACCCGGTACAACATTAGTGGTAGGTCAATAATATCTAGAACATATTTATGACACGACACGCTTAGCATTCTTCCGTACAGTTCCCAGGGTTCAGCACGCTGGTACTTTGGATCCCCCCCCCTCGGTATGGACATCGACCCATTGTTGCGATGAATATTCATACGCAGGCCAACGAATGCTCCAGGCGGGTGATTCCACCGATGTTTTCTTCGGCTATGCACAGCATGTTTCGCTTCTCGCGTACTGCAAGGGTTCGTTTCGTTCGAACGAAACGCCTGGACCGTTCCCATTCCGAATCGTCCGGAATCGAACGGAATTGATCTGTGACAATATTCTGACATCTTTACGACTGTCGAGCGTGACGGGTTGCGGGTGTGTTATTTTGCGGCCATTTAAGTATGCTAGTGACCGTGTGCGGTTGTGTTTATGTGGGGAGCAACATGGTGGTTTCCTCACCTTGCGGGCAAAAGGGTACGCGTCATGCCGTGAGGTGCCCGTTTTATGGCATGACGCCCGGTCCGTGGTAAAAACTTGGGCACACATTAGGTGGAGCCATCCCGTACAACGCATCGAAACACCCTGCTGTGCCGGGCGTGGACGTGCGGAATCATGCCGAGATTAAATCATTATCCATCGTGGATACGTGCTTCGGTGTTGCCGTTTTGTCGGTGCTGGCAAGCGTCCGCAGATGCAGATGTGTACGCCACATTCCAAGCGTATACGAAGTTTCGAGGTTCCGCGTATTGATCGCGATCGGATGAAGGAAAAGGGTTTTCAGCTGGAAGCGCAATCGATGGGGGGAAAGTGGGGAGGGGAATTGGTGGGGGTGCGTGTGTGACATAAAAAGGGGATCACGCGGAACGGCTGAATTGTAAATTACGTTTTATGCGCGACCTAATGGCCGCTGAAATATGATCGTAAAACATGTCACGAGTGCTGCGCGTTTTACGAGTGTTTTGATTTTTTCGTCCACCTTACAGCCCGAGCCCGTGCCATGCGGAGGGCAGAAGCTAGCGGAGAACAGAATGTGATCTACTACTGCCCCGAGCACACAACCACCGCCAGGCGTCATCACCCCGGGGCACAAGAAGATGGTGTCGTCCATGACGATAGTATAGGCAACGGTTCCGAAGATAATGCTAATGAGGTGTCTGTTCGATGCGCGCGACAGTTTATGTGAAGGGGTTTTTGTTTTGGTATGCTGATGCTTCCTTTCCAACCGGAGCATCCCTCCGGGGCTGGAGTTAATTTGACAGGTTCGCAGTTGGATTTGTCGCTTGCCAATCACACGCCACTGCCCTGCGGGTGGCACTGGTGACAGCGGATTATAGGGTGTGCGATGATTTAGGAGTCCTTGAACGTGATCTAATGAGTTATGTTCGCTGCTGTTTAGTATTAGCCCTTACTTAGTCTCTTAGCAAGTATTTCCGATCTTAGAAATAGGAAGAACCAACACAGTATTGTATCGTGCAAAGTAAGGAATAAAAATTTGGCGCGTGTACTCTATTAGTATTCTGCGAAGATCGCGCCCGAAACCGTCAAGGTTAATGCCAAAACAGGGCTTTTGAGCAGCACGAAACTCGTGAAACATTATCTCTTCCTCGCTGGAACGTACAGCACCCTTTTGCTGGTTCAATCCACGAGCCCCAAAAATGTATGATCTCGTCACGGTTTTTAATGAACCATCGTCAAAGCTAAGGTGTCGGTGTTGAGGCGTAGTTTTGTTGTGTCGGCACGACACAAACCCACCAATTGACACGCAACAACAGGCGATGCTGGCCGATGGTGCCTGTAAATTGTCACATTAGCTGCGTCACCCGCTGCCGCGATGACGACGGTTTGCCGGAACCATACTACTCCCAAGCCGTCCCCAGAGAGTTGATCGCCGGGCGAAAGGCAGGTGGCACATTCCGGAGCGAACCTGTGCCGCCGTGCCGGCACAGATTAAATCAGTGATGCCGTTAATAATATTATGATAATGTAAATGGTATAGCATTTCCATTTTACGACGGCGCATTATTATCGGATGCACATTATCATCCAAATTGTTTACGCGCTAAGCGACGTGCGAAGGTGTGTGGAGGTGCTGGTGGAGTACAAGAATTCGGATGGTTTTTTCTCCGAAGGTTGATGCTAGCTTTCGGATGAGCTTAGTGGAGGGATTATTGGAATGATAGTGAGTTCGTTAGACTATTAATAAAATAAACGAGTAGCAACATCAACAAACAATAGATCGGTGGCTTTCCACTTGAAAAAGTGGTTGAATCAGGGTGTTTCTTGAAGAATTGTGTTACGGGGCGTTGCTTAAAATATAAAGTGTTGATCGATATGGCTTGAAAATTCGAAATGACGTGTACGACAGGTTTAATGTTGTCGTACTTCGGAAAAAATTTACAGATTTAAGACGCGTGGCTCTATATAGTTTAGATCAGCTGTAATAAATTCAGTTTTTATATTTACTCAACGGAACAAAGTTTATTTGGGACAAGAACGAAACAAACCTAGTAGGTTCTTTGAATCTACCTCAACGAGAAATGGAAACAATAACAGTGGAACCGTCTGGCGTGCACTAGTTGTTAGTCTAGCCTTCTCATCGAAAGAACAATATCAACGAACAAGGACCGAACCGTCCAGTACCGTGAAATCTCAAATTCTTCAATTAAATATTGAGCAATAATTAATATTTATTTTGCTACATTAATCGTTGCTTTCATATCAATATAATGCGGCGCTGAGCAAAAACTGGAAGTAAGAGTGCACGTTTTAACCTTCTTATCGTTTTTGCCTTCTTAACAAAATGCCTTTCGCTAGGAGTAAGACTCTTGAGGCGGCCTGGTGGTGGTTGCGACAGCGGCGCTGATCTTCACACGGCAGGACCGGGGTTCAAGTCTCATCTAGGCCGTTTCCCCTTAGTGAGGACTATCCAACCATGCGGGTTTTTTTAACCAATTTCGTAATTCTTGATGAAAATACGTAAACGAAGCGTATCGTTTTGTTTTAATTATGTAAAAAACTAACAGACTGTGAACAGTGATGCGGCCAGGTCATCCTTATTGAATGAATATTGAACAAAACAAACAGATTGCTTATTTGATGAGTTATTTTATCAGGTGAAAGCTAAAATTGATTAAACAATTGCTTTGAATTAATTGCCAATTTCGCTAACTACCATGTGTCGGTTTGCAACAGATACAAAAACACAGCAATTGTAACAAGCAATTATGTATGCGGCAAATTGAGGTATTTAATGGGTTTTTTGTTGTTGGTGTTGTGTCCTATTGTACAGCAGCGTGGCTTTGCATTACGCTTGTGTTTGTGTTTAATCGCTATCTGAAGAATGTATTCCTCAGTGCCATTTTATTCCTTTCGATTTGCTGGCGTGTGAAATTCCATTCCGCACCATTTGGAGCTGTTGTTGGTGCTGCAGTTTGGAAAAGGGCACAGAACCGAACTCTCGTATCGATCGTATCGGGACTACCCAGGCACGCCAGCTTTGAAGCGAAGCGATACGTTTTTACGACTGTCATATATTTCGGGCAGGATAAATATCTTCACCCAGTGCCAAGAGAAGACACACCGAGGCAATGGTGTTGTTGCACCCATCTGCAGTGGTTGCAATTGCAACGATTACTTCGAAGTGCTCCGTACTACCGAAAAGCGTTTGCAGACATTCTGTAGCATGGGTGCGCAGCTTAGGTGGGTAAGTTTTGCTGTAAAAGAAAGACATGCCTAAGAGTTTAAGAAACAAATAAAAAAGCAGCCCCCAAGAAGGGTGTCGTCGCCCGAAAATCGTCAAAAGCCAATCGAGCCGTTTGCATTCCCACTGCGTGCTTGAAACTTCGCGGTGACCAGCACGTTCGGGGTATTTATTATTGTGCCTTAGAACCATTTCACTGGCGCACGGCATTCAGACGATGGTTGGACAGTGCTTTACAGCGCTTTAAATTGCGTGCGTGTGTCTGCACCTTGGGTTCAGCATGTTGCACTTTGTGCCCCGGTGGAGAATAATTCGGTGGTTTTAATGCCACAATAAAATATAGCAGCCAGCTGCAAATACCTGACCGCGAGACATTGTGACTGACAGTGAAGCGAGTGAAGCGTTTGTTTGCGATGGAAGAGAGTTGCGGAAAAAGACCAGCCAGAATGTGAGGTAGTAGTAAGAGTATATATATTGATACAGAATACATTGATTAATACAGAGTTTAGCATTTTAAAGATACAATAGCGGGTTCAACTTATTTTTTTTTTGTCTTTCCTCGCAGAACTAAATGACAATCTCACATTGCGGTTTAACAAAATTAACATTACCTGGGTGGCGTTAGGAGAAATATGTGTGGGAAAAAAGTGTCACAGGAAAAACCCACCAACAAGTTCAAAACGAGATTTTGATCTTATCTGACTACCTTACATCTAATTCTTACAACTAATACTTAATAATATCTAATACTACTTAACCTATCTAAGTTGCTGTACCTAGTTGTTCAATGGCATTCAGCGTGCGTTATTATTACAATTTCTAAATTGGAACATTGAATTAGAATTATCCTGACTAAGTAGTTAACCTTCGTATAATTGCAAATTCATTTGTTTGGCATTTCGCTAGATAGTTCTCCTGGATGTTGTTAATATATTCGGTTAAGAAAGGTATGTCAAGAATACCATGGAGAGAGGATGTTCGATACCAAGGGGGAACATTTAGAATAGCTTTTAAGAATTTGTTTTGTATTCTTTGCAGTGTTAATTTATGGCAGGTAGCGCAATTGGCCCAGACTGGTGAAGCATACGTTATTATTGGTCGTATTGCCGCTTTATAAAGTAGCAGCTTGTTAAGCAAATTTAGTTTAGATTTCCTGTGCATAAAACTGTATAGAACTTTGAACATTTTTTCACATTTTAGCACTGTGGCTTCGGTGTTGGCTTTGAATGTAAGTCTTTTGTCTAACAGAATACCTAGGTATTTAACCGAGTTCTTCCAGGCAATATTGGTGTTGTTAAATCTCACATTTCGAATTGGCAATTTATTCTGTCTCAAAAACCTGGTAAAAAATATTGCCTCAGACTTTGATCCATTGACTTTAAGCTTCCATTTCTGGCAGTACTTGGCATATTTTTCAAGGCCATTATTCAGCGATTGCACAATAGTTTTAGGATGTTTTGCTGAACATGTTATTGCTATGTCATCTGCGTATACAAATTTTTCGCAATTTTTTAAGAAGGGAATGTCGGATGTATAAATATTAAAGAGGAGAGGGGACAAAGTACTACCCTGCGGAACTCCCGCTGTAGGAGTGTAGGATTCTGATTTGCAGTTACCAATTTGAATAAAGGATGTTCTTTCTTTAAGGAATGATTCTATGATCTTGATGAGATGTAATGGGAACTTAAAGGTTATTAGTTTATGTATCATACCTTCATGCCAGATTTTGTCGAAAGCTTTTTCACTGTCAAGAAGAACAAGACCTGTGGACTTCTTTTCGCGTCTGTTTTCTTTTATAGTTTTTGTCAATCTATGTAGTTGGTGAGTTGTAGATAAGGAAGGTTGGAATCCAAACTGTTCTTTTGGGATGATATTATGATTTGAGGTATATAGTCTAAGTTGCATCTCAATTTGTTTTTCAAATACTTTCCCTAAGCAACTTAGTAAGCTGATAGGTCTATAGCTCTCAGGTTGGGATAGATCTTTACCCGGCTTAGGAATTGCAATTACTTTAGCTATTTTCCAATTTGTTGGAAAGTAACCAAGTTTAATGCATCCATTAAATATTGTGGTAAGATATGCTATTGCTTTCCTTGGTAGTCTTTTCAGTGATCGATTGTTCAGGCCGTCATTTCCAGTTGATTTCTTAGTCTTTAGTTTTTGCAACTGTTTTTTGATATCTTTAGGTTTTATCAATGCAGTGAAGATGTTATCAGTTGTAATGGGTGTTAATTTTAGCTTACGTATGTCATTGGCAACTTTTAGTTCAATTGTCCTATTTGTATTATTTGTGATTGTATGTGCTGATTTGAACTGTTCTTTTAGTGCTTCACATTTTTCTTCTGTCGTAACTAAAGTTTTGTTGTCTATTTTCAGAGGAGGGATTGTTCTTGCGTTATTTTTAATTATCCTCACGAATTTCCATAGTTTACTGTTACCTTTGTCTTGTTCATTGTTCATTGATATTAAATTTTTTGTCCATTCTCTATTTCTTACTTCAGACAGTGCTAGTTCGATTTTCTTTTTAAGACGGTAGTATGAAATTTTTAGCAATAAGTCCTGTCTGTGCCTTTGCCACCTCTTCCGTAATATATTGCGGATTTTAATGAGCGAAATTATTTCTCGTGGTATGATCATATTGTATGTGCTAGGAGTTATGAGTGGGACTGCTAACCCATGAGCTGATATGATAGTTGACGTAAGCTTTTCTATCATTGCATCTATTTGTGTACGGTTTTGTATGTCACTAAGCTGTGTCTCGATTGGATTTATCACCGTACTAATGTGTTCTTTGAAAATGTTCCAGTTTGCATTATTGTAATCGAATATTTTATGGTCGTAATTGTTTGGTGATTTTGAACAAGAGATAGAAAAGACAACTGGAAGATGGTCTGAGGTCATACAGGTTATGGTGTTCAAGTCAGAAATTTCAAAATTGATGTCCACTGCGCCTTTGGGGAAGTGAAGCAGATATATCGCTTGCTCCTCGAATTTCTTCTTACTAATAGCGAGCTTTTTTACCGCCACTGGTGTAACGTTTTCCTCGTTGAGAATCTTTTCGACTTGATCGATGGGCATGTCGATAAGCCCAATCAGAACAATTTTGGTCGTTCTATCTTCCTCCAGTTGGTACGTGTGGAAGTCCGTATTTGCTTTTTTAAAGTAGTTCACAACTACTTTGAAGTCGTTGACAGTAGTAGTGCGTACTACTATTCCCTTGTTCGTAACAGTAGTCGTGTATCTAACGACTCCAGACGCGATGATTTTTTTGTGGATGTCTCCAACGTTGTTGCTATTTACCACTATCGGCGGTGGTGGCTTTGATGGTGATGGAACACGCGTTGTATTGACGATTTCCTCATCCTCAATCGATTGTAGCAAGTCAAACCGATTTTGTTGTTCCGGTTGTCTTTTGGACTTGGTGGTACAGCTTCCATCTTCCGAGTTTTGAAACGCAGTAAGAGACAGCGTGGCGCGTCTTTTACCTGTTATCCGTTTCATACGACCCATCACGGGTGTCAGAAAGAGATAGATACTGGGTTGTCACTATTTGTTTTATTCTCTCGATCTTCAGATTAGCTCTCGATAAATACGTCTGCACTCGTTCGAGTGTGGGAAGCTACTAGCCAGAATGTGAGGAAATAATCAAATTTGGAAAGAATGTAGTGCCAAGGCAAAGAAGTGCAATCTTAAACTGACGAATATCTTTAACTTTGAAGTGGTAAAGATAAACGTTTTTTATTTGATTTTACTGATTTATATCATCCAGCCGGGTTAAGAGAGTCGAGATTCGCTCTTTACGAGTCTGTGCGATCCCCGGCAGCCGTTAAATCGAAGTTCCCATCCGGGAAGATAGCCGCCAGAATCCGGACCCAGAACTCTGGTGTCCGATCACTTTGATTAATTGTCTCCCACAACGCCTAACAAGCTTCTTTCACACCACGTTTATTCAATTAGACATTATAGAGTCTATTTCCTGTCACACGGTCATCATCGTGTCTCCACGTACAGCAAACAAAAAAAAAACACTCGCCTGGCACAAAGTATCCACAGCAGCAAAAGGGCGCAAAACGAAAGAAAACGGCTCGCGTTAGAAAACTTACGCGAACGATAGCGAACGACCCATTCATCTGCCACCAGCGGGCAGAAAGGCATGCAGCGTGCGCCCTCGGCTCGTGGACTGCGGGATGGACACTTATCCATCAACTTGTACAGCCCGCGCAGACAGATCCGGCTTGTTTGGCTGCTGGTACCGCTTGGCTGATTGTCAACCATCAATAGCCCTTTCGGTGTGCCGTGATGGAGTTTTTTCTCGTTTCGTTTGCGCTGTTTGCGGAAATGGTGGTAAAAGGCGACAAAAACCTTCGCTGACCCTGACGCTGATCACTTTCGGGATCGAGCGGTGGTGATCGGAGAATCGGGAGGAGGCAAAGAATTCTAGTAGGGTTAGGAGAAGTAGCGACTGCTCCAGCGGATGAGTGTCGCCGTCGAGTCGAAGCAATTTATCCATTATTCAATTTTCGGTTAATCCCGCAGGCGTCCATCATTCTCGTGTGCCGTGGTCGCGATGTTGCTGGTGTTGTAATTTGATTAATGCCATTTGATTGTTGGCAGGCGTGCCGGGGCTGGTGTTTCGTTTTTTATCAGCTTGACAGCGTTGTTCAAGCGATAGGATACTTTAAATAGTCAGTTTAGAGATGAGGGAAAGTCTCTCTTGTGTTAAGAACATTTGTGTTACAATTTAAGAATTGAAAAGTAACATTACAAGTTTCAGGGAAGTCATGAAAATAAAGGAGAAGGTTTAAAAAATTAAAGCAATACAAAGCAAATATAAAACACAAACAATAATTGTGTATAAAACGTCGGAGATCGGCCTCTTCAACTCCAGATTGTGTATCGAATCTCAGCAAGAAGAGGCATATCTGAAGTCAGTAATTATCTAACGTAAGGGTACAAATAAATCTTTGTGAGTGACTCTGACAAGCAGAAGAAACTCTATTTTTCATACAATTCTATCATTTAGCCTTAATTAGCTAGAATAGCAACAATTTTACGATTATACGATTGCAAACCGTTCATTAACTATCAGCATCATATCGATACATTCGCCTACCTCACTTGCATTACTCGATATCAGAACCAAGCAAACCGACACCGTATCCGAACCGAACGCAGAAATTATCCCACATTAAAGCGTTGTGTTTATCACGCGGCCCCCTTTGCACGATTAAACCTTGCCATTCCGGTATATCAAAGGTGCCAACAAGGATATACCGCAGACAGTAACAGTGTTGCCAGCCGGTGGAGAACGATTATGCTAACACGGTTTTTATGCGCACGGTTGTGTTGTGTGTTTTACGCTTTAAAGCTATAATGAGAGCCCATTGAGGTGCGGTATAATAACTGATTATTAGTGCCAGACCGGTGGTGGTATATTTATTGATCGTTTGATCGTTGTGCGCCAAAGGTGTGTGTGATTTGTAGTGGTCGTGCATTTTTAGCATGTGCTCGTTTTTAGGATCGTTTTACTTATTTGTACAGCTACAGATTGGTGCTGGTAGCGAGACGAAGTGGTTATGCGTGCGAAACAAATGGATTAGAACGGACGATCGTACGCATTGCACAGCAGCGGATGTTTGATGGAAACAAATTTACGTTCAATTGATGTTTCGTGTCTTTGGTGAATTTGTATCAAGCAGATCAAGTGGTTTAATAAGCAGGAAGGAAGAGAGTTATGGGGCTGGCGAGCGTACTCGAGATCATGCTTGTATTTGGCATGATGTTACATGGAGCTTTGCGGATATAAAGATAGATGTTTTAGCTCTTATGAGTCTTTGAATATTAGGTATTCGTGCTTTAAGGGCTCAAAATTACTGGAGAAAATTCTTTTTGTTTCTGAAATATTGAGAGATTTATGTGGTCGGACAACTTTATACGGGTACATCGTCCTTTATCTCGCAGGAAGACTCGATTAAAATGAACTCTACATAGGAACTTCAGAAACTTGAATTCAGAGATATATGAAACGACAACAATTTTCTGCTAGGGATGAAAATTACACTATTGCTTAGTTAATTCTTGCCTTCCAGCTTTGAATAGCTCGCATAATACATAGTGTTCGGCACAATATATTTTGACAAAATTTCTGTTCATCTATACGTGTATACATACCTTTTGGATTCTTTTTTGATGCTCAGACATTATAGGTTTCGGTTCTAGCTGCAATAAAACATTTTCCAAACAGCACAAGATATTTTAGCAGATCACCTTTAGGACGGTTAGTCCTGCGCAAACGCTACGAAATAATGTAACAACCAGGTCCTAGATTATGCTCAATAGATTGTGCAACACTTTAAGGTCGTCCAGGACTGATGGCCACAACTACAGCTTTAACGAAGATCCTGAAATTCTAATCTGAATGCTGAGAACTCAACCAAATTATTAAAGTCTAGCATATCGCAGTGTTTAAAATGAAATCAATACGTTATTTTACACCACACCGATTCTAAGCAATTCTAAAATTCACCCTTGTTCCCGCCCATCGGAATGCTTTCACGAGCCACATTCCAACGGGGGTGCCACCGGGATGATTCACAATGTTTGAAGAGCTCCACTCCACGGTGCTACCGTCCGTACTTGAAGCATTACTTTCTATCGGAACTGATTGCTAGCACACGATTAAACCCATTTGCAAAACTCCCCCATCGACCACCTGGTGCCACACATGTGCTGTTTCGGTTTTGCATGGAATGTTTTACGTAGTCACTACGGGAATAACAAAACCGAAGACGAAACTCGTGGCTCGTGTACGAAAGAATTTCAAATATGTATCCACTAGCGTGTCAAGTGATTGGCGGGCGAAGTGCTGGCACCTGGACGGATTTTTGCGCACTGTCCATAATTGAACGCTCGTGCGCCGAATGACCATGATTGGCGCACGATTGGCGTAGAAGATGAGCTTGCTTAGTTGAGGTAAGTGCAAGAAGTGAAAGAACTGTTTGTTGCTATTGTACGATTAAAGTGGCTCTTGCTCAAGAGTTGTTCGTCTAGAAAGGTGTCTTACAAAAAAAAAGGGGAGGAAAAGAACAGAAAAATAAGTTCTACAGGTGAATCACATACACACGGTAAGCGGAATGGTCGCATTACCGCTGTAACGAGCAGCCAACGAAGCCCGAGACTCCCGTTCCCACCGTTTTGGTGGAGTCAGCTCGGAATCTTAGTTGGGCGTTGAAAGCGTCGTCAAGTTGTTCAGGCGAAACGACCATCAAATGACAATGGACAGGTCCCCTGAAGCGAAAGGAAGCGGGCGTAAAAACGGCAACGCCATCGACAGTTGTCAAGTGACACGGGAACGGTTGAGTTGGCTGCCCGGGAGACCTGCTGTACCATGCAGCACCAATTAACCTTTCGTACGAAGAAAATTGAACACGGTTAAGCTGTGAAGCCTCCGGGGTGGAAGAGATGTCGAGAAAGCTTGGGGTTCGGTAATTATAGCGCAGTGGTTAAAATCCGTTCATAATAAGCAAATCTTGTTTCTTTCGTACGTATAAAGTTGAGCTGTAGTTGAGTGGTAGAATGCTTCAGCAGGGCAAAAGAACTATATAAAGAGATTATACTTGTGCACTCATATTACCACATTTAACACAAACAAAAGAGGTTGAAGTCACATAAAACACAGTTCTTTAGCATCACGGATATTGCATCCAGATATAGCACGAAACGAACGTCCGAGGATCGATGTGGCAGCTGCAGCAAAAGCCATCGTGACCTGTGCTCACGCACCATCCGCTCGAGTCAACAGCATACCTGCGAGTAGCGATCGTACGTGCACGAGTGTCCACATGCCGTCTTCATTCGCCCGGGGAACGATCGAATTGCATCCGATTGCATTGATTATCGTCACACCTGAAACGATCGCTAGTGAGACAGCCCCAGTAGTGGTGCAGGATGGAGCGGGTTCGTTGTCACCACACCACACGAAGTCATTTGCTCGTCCGACGAAGTGTGATGCTGGTAATGAAATCAGCGTTTGCTGAATGTACCGTCGGTCCCGTTTTCTGTGTGCCGTAGACACACCAACCATCGGCAGCCGTTACGCAGCCGGCAGCAAATTTCATGATCATTACGAGGTCATTAAAGGCTGTGTATAATATATAAAGTTTTCGGACCTCTCCTCCCTTAATTGATGTTACTTAATATAATTAACTTTAAATAATTGGCGCAAACCCATTACGGCGTGATGCAGTTGCCAAAAACCAAAAACGTGTTTTAAGGGTTGTTTGGGTATACCGTTCACAGGTCCTCACGCCAAAGCTGGGAGGTTGAGTATGTTTCTTAATTTTATTAGTCTTCAGAACTCCACCTCTCCGGATTGCCGGACTATTTTATGCACCTTCGGTGGTGCGTGCGGCACGTTGACAAACGGCAGTATACCGGTAGAATAAGAACGATTTGCGTTTGTGGTTCGTACGGCGGTACAATTAATGAAAGGTAAGTAAAGGGTCACTGTTGGCCGCCTGCATCGTTACGCATTTGTTACAGTTTGGGTAGTAAAATTATAATTTTTAGCTTGCTTTTTCGGTGAAGGGAGCATTATGTAGCGTTATTAAAAATTTGCGTAAGTATGCATTTTAATGTTTGATGAGGGTAGTAAACAGTTTCGGGTTGTTGTTCGATTCGCATTTTAATAAGTAGAATAGATACTTTATACAAGTTTACTGCAGTCTTAGCAAGTCAGACAACTTAGCCTAAATTGTTATGTTTAATGGATGTTTTTGAGAATATTGTATTAGCTATTCTGAGATAGAACTGTTCCATTGTCGGGATTCAAGTTTATTAATAAAGGGTTGCTTGTCGAGGGTACAAATTCAAAGCTACACCTTACAACGATCTTTAATTTTCAATGCCATGATTCATAACTCAGATTCGCTGACCAAAAAGAGAATCAACCCTGAAACGACATCAAGTGTATACTTTCTCGAATCGAAAACTAAGCTCGCTTTCGAGCCATACCACAACACATAAACATTTCATCGCGATAGCTCCCCTAAAAAAAAGCTTTTATTCTTTGATTTCTTTCTCAAACCCACCGGCACAGGTCGGTGCATCTTTGTAAGCCGTGTGGTAGTCCTAAATCTTGCAGCAGAAAAAAATGTTGGATCGCTCCGAAATCGGGATCGCGTAGCATTTCGCGAGCTAGTTTTATAGTTCATAAATAACCGTTTCTCCACGCTCCATGTGCGATCGATGATCGATCGGTTGATCTTTCTCGGAATGGAGGAAAAATACATCTTTAACCCAGGCAAGCGTCTAATCCGTCCTTTTTCGCGAAGTCTACTACACTAGTTCACGGCAAAAGGTAGGAGTGAAATCGTACACGTTGCAGTCGCGTACGGACGCCATTTCTCGGCCGGGATCGCTCGCAACGGAAGTTTAGAATTCAATAGAACTATAATTTTTATCGCTAGCAATCCTAAATCATCAGTGATGTGTCTGCTTTTAAGTTGAAAACAAAGCTCACGACGGATGCTACAACCGAGAGCATCCGAGTGGTTGCAGCCGGCAGCTGCCAAAATGGATAATGATTTAGGCAAGTTTCGCTTGTTGGAATGGTGCGTGAAAAATGACATTCGACGAGATGTTTCGTGGGCTCCGGTGTGCAGGTGCAAACTATCCGCAAACAATGGAGCACTTCAAACACAAAAGCTAATGGTTACCCCAAATGTGCCACCACGCGTGTAAGCTTTTGTGTGCAAATAGTGCTGTGAAATATGTACTGGAAGGGATCAAAGCATATCAATATGATGCCAAGGCATATTTAGATGATGTATCGATGATTATATGATTTTGGCTCGGAAAACAGAATCAAAATACATCAGATTTGTTTTATGGCAAAGAATTTTATGAGTAAAAGTGGTTCAGATTTGAGATTTCTTATTGCTGCGCTCTTTTTGGTTTGTTTGGTTTGTTTATTAAACCTCCATCTATTTTGGCTTTGAAGAAAAGCTAACCAATACGTTTTTTGAATTAAATTAAATAAGAAGTAAATCTTTACTTTAAATATAAGTAAAAATAACAATTATTACACCAAACTATATTTAATCTGAATTAAAAATAACCAAAATAACAACAACATATTTTATAATCTCACATAGACATCAATTAAAGGATATTTATCTTAAGAAGATTTTAATCATTCTATAATCCTACATATAAATAAATTAAATTCATTCTAAAGCGATAAACTAAAAAAAAATCAATTAAATAACACAAAATTAATCAAAGGACAATTAAAAATTGTCAACTTTAACATAAGGAAACAATTGATATAGTAATAAAGCAACAAAAATATCAAAGTTGATAATTTTAAGGAAATAAAAAGTAAGCCTGTACCTGTCATGCACAAAAATAAGATAAATAAAAAAACTTAAAGTAAGCACACAAGTTGAATAATGAAAAGATTGCTTTGCAGTTGATACCATTAAACATATTTTCTTAGAATAAATGAATATATAAAATATGCGCCTGCGCAGGAAAATAAAAGTAAAAATAAACGCATAAAGTTTTAAAAAAAATACCTTGCAACTCTGGTTCTAATCTCTAGAGACCAGCATTTGATTTTTCATGCCGGTAGTTTATCTCCCAGCATGTGTGCTAACTGATGTGTTTTGCTTCTTCCTTTATCATCCACCACCATTAGTTGGCCAAATTGCACACAAAATCAATCCTCTAATTCCGACCGAGAACATCCTTGTTGTGCCATCGTTCAGCCCCAATATGGCCCATTATTAATTCAATGTTATGAACGTTAAATTGCATCGTTGAACGATCGCTCGACCCGGTCGTTGTCGCAAGGACACGAGCGTCGACACACGTCGTACAGGATTGCTGGCTGCTGGCGAACCTGCAAAACGATTGAGGACCGCCGACCGTGTTGCGACGTCTTCCTCGGTGGTCCGATTACAATTAAAACGTTGGCCGGGTCGTTCGGGTTAGGGTGTATTGATTTTCTTCCCTCCTCCTCCATTGCCATATCCCACACACACACACACCGGTGGGCTCTTGAAGGCTCGATTTGACCGACGCGGCTCACGACAGCAGCAGGAGGGCATCCGGGCGGCCACGAATTTGCGATGCCACGATCTCACCTCCACCCGCCACGCGCGCACGTTTCGCGCTGAGACAAACACAGACGCGCGCGCGCGCGGCACAAATAAAATGCAATTCCGAAACGAAATAATTAACTCAAATAGTCAATAAAAGATTTATGCTCCCGATAGCGGCGGGCGCCTCTTTTTGCCCGGCTGCGCGAGCGCTTCAATTGATTAGAGCCGGTGAGCTTCGATCGATTTTCGAACGGCTCCCACCCAGGCGGGCAGCAATGGATGTGAAGCAACTTGTGCCGGAGGTTCTACCGTGGGATCGTACGAGCAGTAGCGCGTACGAGCGTTCGGTGTAGTAAAAAGAAAACTCACCGACGACGACGACAACCACATGATCATGATCATGATTATGATAATTTCGTAATTGTATAAGATTTAATTCGTTTATATTTATGTTTATTTGCGTTTTTATGAGATCGATCGAGCGATAAGGGCGTTTTGCCATTCCATTCGGGGTTTTGCTGTCACCGGAGCACTAAACGAGCCGCGGTCGACATCCGCGGCGATGTTGAGTCTTCGCCGGTGGCACATCCGGCTCCCATGAGTGAATCGAGCTCCCCAGGTCGGGAGTAAATCCGCCGGTGATACAAATTGCGGCGGTGAGCATTGCGGATAGCCTCGGGGTGGTCTTTCCACGAACAACAACCCGAACTGCAGTTGCAGTTTTACGACATCGTTAGCATTGGCTTAAGGTCTATCGATGAGGTAATGTTATTTTATAATGGACGCTTCATCAAAGGATTAGTGTAGATATGATTCGCGAAGATAGCAACAATATTCGCTAATCAAAATAAAAAGAAAATGTCGCAGAAAATCTTAAGACATTAAACAATCTATAAAATAATTACTGAAGACAGAAAATTTGATTAGAAATCGATGCTCTATCCGTTGAGGCTCTTCCACAAATCGATCAATCAGCATTGTAAGCAACGAAGAGGATTCCCAAACGCACGTTCGAGTAGTTGTTACCTCGCGTCCATAAATATCACGAACGCTCAGGTCCTACTTTAATCGTAAATTTTTCATCCCTCGGATGTCGGTCTGTTCGCGTTGGATGCTTGCTGCCCAACTGGCTTTGCAATGTACGGATGCACCCACCCGCTAATCGACTGTTCAGAGTCGTGGCATCAGATGTTCGACCGGAGAGTGTGGACCGTTTTTTGCTTGCTCGCTTGTCTTCAGCTCACCATTAAGTACAAACTTCGAAGGCACGCGCGATGCCAAAGTTTACCACTTTCCCAGGCTGTCCCGAGGCAGGCAGGCCGGTTGATTGCAATCTGCTTTTCTCTTGCGATTCTCTCTCTCTCTCTCTGTTGGGAAAAGAAGCATTATTTAGCTGGCCCTTGCTGTGATCCTCCCAGCGGTTACTTTTTTCTTCGATCAAATCGATCGATCGGTAATCGGACATCGTTTCTCGAAGGTTTTTTTTGTCCACCTTGATCGTTGTGGTGTGTTGCGAACTTGACCATGCAGTAAGTTCCGATTGGCAGTCACTCTGGTGTCGGTAGGTCGCTGTTGATGAGCCGGTGCAACCTTTTCTGACCGCAAAATTGTTGGAGGTTGAGGGAAGAATAAAATAAATGCAATCACACGGCTAACGAAGGGAATCACAATTTAATGAAGGAACATGTTTATAGCTATTGATTTGCAATGAAGTAGGATTAGATTCGTACGGTTTGCGATTGAGAAGCCCATGCAGGAAATGTGTGCCTTTTAATTTATTGGTGTTGGAATTTTCATTATGATAAACTTAGACAATTTGTTTTTTTTGTGTAGTTAGGCTTTGCAGATATCCTTTATTTAGTATAGTTTCTGTTGATAATAAATTTTGCTTGTTTTTACAGGTTTCAATACACATTCAAACAGATGAATCAAGTTCTTTTTGATAAGAGTTCTTCTCCTCTTCTTTCTTGGTCTAACGACCTTTTAGGTCATGCCTGCCATTTCTGGCTTACTAGACTTATTGTTACCGCTTAGTTGGATAGTCAGTCCTCACTATGGGGGAACGGCCCAGATGAGACTTGAACCCCGGTCCTGCCGTGTGAAGATCGGGGCCGCTGTCGCATCTACCAACGGGCCGCCCCTTAATAATAAGAGTTAATATTCATATTTTATTCATTATTAATGTGTTAATGTTTCTAGAATTTGATGCAGGTCTTAAACGACAACATAAATGTCCAAATTGTATTTCCGGATCGATGAAAACAAAATGTTGTTCACAGAATTTGATACTTGAAGTATACAAAAATGAACATTTTAAATAGAATACATCGTGTTTACTTACTTACTTATATTACTTATCCTCGAAACCGCTCACGGTCTATCGCCGTCGTCTGCCAATCCAATATCCCGGCCGTTCTGGCGGACGCATCAACGCCATCACTCTCAGTTTGGGCCTACCACGCCTCTTCTGTCCATGTGGACGGCCTAAAAGGACTTTACGGGTTGGATCGTCCGGTGTCATTCTCATGACATGACCAGCCCACCGGAGCCTGGCGAGCCTAATTCGCTGCACGATGGTCATATCACCGTACAGGCAACGTAGCGACTCCTCCATTGTCCTTCCACACATACGGGGCCAAAAATTCTTCTGTGTTACTTACTCTTAATTTTTAATTACATGAAATGCTTGACAGTTTTCAAATTTTGAGAAAATAACACCTTTAATAAACAACTTCGGCTAGTGTATGATGCGATTTATTATGATTTTGTTATGAACAGTCAACAGAAGCTCGTTTGACATTTCTGTCGTTTGACATGGCGTTTCTATAATATTTAAAGCAAGTCATTTCATTCCATTCAGAACAGAGCACCATTTACTGGATATTAGTAATGCATAGCAAATAAAAACAACTAAAAAAGCTTGTAGCTTACAGATACTATATAATAAAACCAATTTCTCTACTTAACTTGGAAAAAAGAAAAGTGTTAACCAACGTGAACAACGGTGTCTTCTTTTGTAGGCTTATTGAATTTCACACTTTAACAATCAAGTAAAGCTAGCAAGCGGTAACTAACCGACGAAGCTCATCATCTTTTTTTTTTTGGCTGGCAAAGATCATCCCCCCAAACTACGGGTGTAACATTTTTCAATTAAACTAATAACCCAACCAAAAAACCCCACCGAAAAGCGGAGCTACCGATATCATGAGGCGTCTGATTTCGGTCGCTTATTTCGATACCCATGATGCGTTGATCCGCCGGAAATCGCGACCTACCCTTCCGGCGCCAAATCACACACACGCAAGCACGTTAGCAGGGTGTACAGAGGAAGGAGAAAGAGATGAGTGGTCTCACACGTGATTTATGGTCACGGTGCGGTCGTGCAAATGCCGGCAAGCTAACGCCGTGCCGCAAGCACAAAAAGAAGCCCGGTAGGTTCCAATTTCGTGGCGGGTATATATTGTTTGCTTAGCAAATTGGTTGCTCCGAGGTGGAACCGATCGGTCGTCGCTAATTTCCCCGGTGGTGGGCTATTAAAATTTCCCATAAATCATAAAACCCGGTTGACCGATTGGCGCCCTCCCAATACCATGGCACAGGGCACCCGCACCCGGTGAACCTTGGTGAACGATGATCATAGGTTCGCATGATTTAGAGCGGCGAACCTAAGCCGCTGGAGTCTCGCATCTTCAGGGTGAAACGGTGAGAAGAAGATTAGCTTTCTACCTTCTTGCGGCCATAAGTATGCCAAAGCCGTCGGTCGATTTGGTATGGCTGTCCGCAAAAAAAAAAAAATCGAAAAGGGTTTGGCAGAAAATGAGCGTCATTTTTCGTGGGGTCGACCGAAACAATTAGAAGCTGATGGGTGAGCTTAAGACCGCAAGGCGAGTGTTTTGCGGCTTCGGTTCCAATTTTGTCGGCAAATATGGGGAGGGAGTTGTAGGCAGGGTCGTCTAGAGGTCCCCAGGTTTCGACCCATCATTCTGTGCGGCTTTCGGGGAGGGAAAGAAAACAACACAGGACCGAACGGAACGAAATGCTAATGAGTATTAAATCATACGTGGTGAAGTCCCGCGCGGTCGTTTGGGTCAATTGTGGGAGGCGCCCAGGACCGGGACCGGAACCTAACGTTTGCCTGCTTTTGCTGAACCTATTATTAAGGGAAAAAGCTCGACTGGCGGTTTGTGTTTGCGCTGGTGCTTTGCTACTTTGTGCTGGTGCTTCTGCTGCCAAAGGTCATCGGCAGAAGGGTAATATTGGAGCTTTGGGGTAACTATCACCTACTTGCAGCTTGAAATATTACCCGTCAAAATGTGCGGAGGCGTTTGTGGTGTGCAAGTCAAATGATGGAACTTTCCAAAACACAAGCTAGAACTTATGGAATGTGTTTTTATTTTGATGTATACAGCATTGTTTCGTTGTTTAATATAAGTCACAATTTTTAGAACTACAATAACTCTGCGTTTGTGGGTAACAAAAGACCTGACGAAACTTGGGATGTCTACGACTTAAGCGATTGTGATGAAATGATTCTATATAAACATATTGTCCGTTTTGGCTACGTCTCTCAACATTTAATTCATTTATTTTCGTAAGACTCTTGAATCATTTATTTATCAGACAAAAATCTAATAAGGCTAGAGGATCTAGGGTTAGAGGATGTCACTTTACATACAAGACTAAAGAATTTCAAGAAAATCAAATCATATTGAAGAATGTGACTCTTCTATCTCATGATGTTCCGAATCTCTCGTCAAGACAGCTCAGAAAGAATCATTCGAAACAGAATCCATCCTTCTAACATTTATTCACCGAAAAAAGAGCAAATTTTCAAATATAATCCACTTTACCTCATCAGATAAAGCCCACACACACACACACACACACATGTTTCTCCATGTTTTACCCTAATAAAGTCATTTCGTTGGACTCGGTCAAAACGTGTCGAGCAAACGCGATCGTCCGGATGTCCTTTGGGGATGTTTCAGCTGCACACTTTGATACGCCCAGCAAATTTAACGACACTCAAACCTGCGCTAGCCGAACCTTTATGCTCGAGGGATGTTGTGCCTGCTGTCTGAGATCTGATCATTAGACTTTAAAAACCCCCAATACCTGCTCACACACGACGAACGGAAATGGTTCGTAAGGAAACACCCACTCTCGGTTGGTTTCGTTGGCGCGAGCGGGTAAATTTGATAATTCCATCTATTGAAATGGATGGACTGAATCGTGGTTGCCCGGTGGCCCGTCCGGTTGTCTCTAATCAAATTGTAACCTCCCCAAGCAAAAGGGGAAAACAACTCGAAAGAAAGATCGAAGGATGGTCGACCTTCAACGTCGACTTTTTCGGCGTATGTAAATTTGATAATTGCATTCTAGAGCGATCCGTGTGGCGGCGGTCAGTCGAAACAGTGCGCCCGAAACCCAGACGACGATAATGATCGGTTTTCAGTTTCGAGTCCGGCGGCGATCGAGCTGAACCAAGCCACCCGCCGGGGGCGACAAATGCATCACCGGGGATGTGAGTGCACCCCGTTCGTTGACGATCATTTTCATTCTGTTACTGTGCCGAAAGATGCATCGCAAAACCGCGCGACGGTCTCGGTCTCCTGGGAAGTCGTGTTTTTGTCGATGCCTTTTCTTAGTAGCAATTTCGACCCGTTTCAATGCATTGGAGGCGCGGATTTTTGTGTCTGAATCTCATTACGCCGCAAAGCCCACCACAGTCCGAAAGCTCGCCTACCGGTACTGTGGTTAAAATGAGATCGAAACGGGAAGAAGCGAACAAGCAATCGCTCGCGGTCAGATTTGTGTACACCCGAAAGCAGATTCGTCCATCGACACCTGCAAAACTCTCGAATGGACGTCGGTATCGGGGCGCGAGGCGGAGCAGGAACTGGACTTGATCGCTCTGAGTGCTATTCGCCTTACGAAGGGTGGCTAGAGGTGGGAGGTCTCGGTTTTCGGTGAATATCCGGGGACCCCAGAGGATGATTATTATTATTACCATCGGGCTCTGCTCTAGGAACGTGTGTCACGGCAGGTTTGACCTGAACGTTTCCTGCACGATGCTCAAAATCCGATCGGATTGTTTTGAATGCTGCCGTAGCTTGAAGCCACGAGACGACTTGCAAAAGCCGGTGTAAACGAGTTAAATGTGAACGGACGCTTAAAAACGTATTAACCCACAAATGGGCAACGGAATCAGGATGGTGCATTCCAAGAAGACATCGCTTTCGGGATGCCTACACCGCGAGAACGTTATAATTTTCGGTTTCTTTTGGAGCAGGAATCTGTTGCCGCGAACATGTTCGTTCCTGTTCCGTTTAGAAGATTGGCAGGTCGGTCGGTAGACACTCGGCGGAAAAAGGAATCTAATCAGAGGAGTCTGTGCGTGCGCTTAGCTACGGTGTTTATGAGGTGCAGGTGTCTTTTGGTTAATTGGCGCGATGCATAAGCTCGCTACAAATTGATTTTTGGAAGCCTTTTGAAAGACTCAACTGGTTATTCGGGAAAGATTGTTAGGAGTAGGTTTTCGATCTGAATGTTATTTGGTAGTTTGTTTAGCGATCTTTTGATCGTCCTGTCTAACTGACTTATATTGCCAGGCACTAGATTATAGCTACAGTTTTTCATAAAGTATTGCAACAAATTTAGTTTTGTTCAATTCTTGATCTATCAAGACTTCATCTGAAATTGAGAACCCCATCTACGAGTGCAGTAAGTACCATTTCAAATCCTGTTCAAACGAGCATGCAAACATTATTTATTGGCAGTCAATAATTTATTCCCGCTCACCAACAGCTCCATAGTACACACGCTAGCTATCCCCAACCATTAGCTCAAACGATCTCGTGCAAATGCTTGCAAACAGCGTGTCACGTACGACAGCGGGACTGAAAATAAATTAATCCACCACCGTGTGTGCGCGCGCGCGCGTGTAGATCACGGGCTGCTGTTTTCAGTTCGTGCACTTTCCATAAATCAATCCTACCAGCATTGCCCTGCACTCGCGTTGTACAGGATGCATCCGCCCCTGTTAAGTTCACGCGGAGCGCATGTCCGAATTGCTTTCCTTAATGGATTGTCGACGATCTCGATTAGTATCGTTGGGATACGTTGAGTAAGTTGGCCCTTTATAAAATTATACTACTCACCTAGGCACCTACCAAAGAAGGTAGATGGTACAGTCATATTTATAGGGTTTATAGATCTACCTCGAATGGAATCACGTAATTTATAAATGCATTCGAAATGACTACTTGCGGTAACTGGGAATCACCCGTACGCCCGCCAAAGCCGGAATGAAGTCACGAACTTTCGGACCTTCGCGGACCCGCGGACACGACTCTCGGCGACGTCAGGCAGTCTCTTGCGGTGTACTCAGCAACGGGGGTTGTCCGGCATGCATCCGTCATTCGGGTCATCGCATTGCAGCTTGCAGAGCTAGGGTGAGCAAATAGTTGAATCTTTACACGCGTAAATGTTCGCCCTGTCTAAAGCACTTTGGCGAACTATAAATAATAATGAGGCGAGGTGATGGTGTGGCAGCTGGCATGGTAAGGAGCAATCCGTCAGAAGGTATTCGTGATCAGGGACGGTATGATGTAGCCGGGTCTGGGTGGTGCGGCACCGTCAGAGCTGTCAATATCCCGCTGGTCGAAGTGTAGCAGTTTTATGGCAGCTGCATAATGTTCGATTGGGTATGATGAAAGGTAGGGGAGAAGGTTGAGAGGTCGATCGTGAAACGACTCTTGTGTTCAGGTGTATGGAAGGTGGTGCCGAAGGTGGCAATAAAGAATTGATTCTGATTAGTGTTGGGTCAAGTAGCTCTTTTCAAAAAGCGGAGCGAACCTGTAGTAGCAGCCATCGTGGATGACGTGTTTCCTGTAGTTAGTGTTGGGTCAAGTATCTTTTTTAAAAGAGCAGAGCGAAACAATCTCGCTCACCTCGGTGAGCGGTGTGCGAGAGGTAGCTCCGCACAGTGCGAAAAGCGCTCCGAAGAGCGCGATGTGTGATGAGCGAAAAGCGCTCCGAAAGCGCAATGTGCGGTGTGTGAAAAGCGCTCCGAAGAGCGCGATGTGCGATGTGTGGAAAGCGCTCCGAAGAGCGCGATGTGCGATGTGTGAAAAGCGCTCCGAAGAGCGCGCTGTGCGATGTGTGGAAGGCGCTCCGAAGAGCGCGATGTGCGATGAGCGAAAAGCGCTCCGAAGCGCACATAGTGCTCTTTGGAATGCTTTTCGCTTGACGCACATCGCGCTCTTCGGAGCGCTTTCCACACATCGCACATCGCGCTCTTCGGAGCGCTTTTCACACACCGCACATCGCGCTCTTCGGAGCGCTTTTCGCACATCGCGCTCTTCGGTGCGCTTTTTGCACAGTGCGGAGCTACCTGATATTTTATAAGGAGCGCACTGTGCGCGCTCAGTAAGGTGAGCGGAGCGATTAAGGTAGCTCTTTCGCTCACGACACAACACTAATTCTGATCATGCAAAATCTCCTCCTCGGTTGTATTTGAAGTAAGAAACTGACATTAAAGTGTTTGTAGGAGAAGAAATTGCTAGAAAGATATCAATCGAATCCGAACCATTTATTGATCTAGATATCTTAAGATCTAGATCTTCTTGGTCATTCCAGCCATCTAATGGATTGCCAGAATTATTGATACCACGTAATTTGATAGTCAGTTCGCTCTACAGATCTTAGCTATTATAACATCCTAAATCTTTCTGTTAAATCCTTGATCTTCAAGAGTCTTTGATGTAAAATTAAAACGATAAGATCACGCCGAATGATCAGCACAAAATACCAGCTACCGTTTGGTGCGGTATTTACACTTGTCCGAAAAGATTAGAACGACTGTTCTATGGCCATTCTCATCTTCAATGTCCAATAGGTGACCAATTTTCCCACCACACCAAGTATCGATCACACGTACGACAGCACACCGATAAGATCGGCCCGCTCGATCAGGTTCTCACACACGCAGACTCAGAACAGAACAGAAGCAATGTGCTCACGGGTAATTTATTTATGCGTTCGCGCGCGCTTTTTTACCTTCTTCAGAGCCAAGCTGTCAACGTTTGCAGCTTCCGGTTGACATGGCGGCCATTGTTCAAACGATCGATCGATGGCCAACCGAAGCCCATTACACATTCCCATAAATATCGATCGATCTGGCGGGCGTTGTGCCGTGTCTGGGATGTGCATTTGCTGATGCCACGCGGGTGCACACACTCGCACGCATTAGGACTGCCGTTGGGTTCTCGAAGCGCACCGTGTATTTCGCGGCTCCGGGTGCGAATGGGTTAACATGGCAACCGAGTGCGCCCGATTTGATCAGTGTCAGCCTCCGGTTTTTTGCTCCGGGATCCCGTACGCACGAGTCGTTGAATAGAAGAAGCATGAGAAAATCGGGCGGAAATCTACACCCCCCTAACCCCAGAGCCACTCCACACGTTGCGGCACGTCAACGCATCACGGCTGACACGCCTGCGCGGTAGCCGGACGTGATGCTCGCGAATAATGGTTGCCATGACTTGGCTTCTCGGTTAACCTCACCTTTTTGAGCTGTCACTAGAAGCGATTATCTTTCACTGGTGATGTTCGTGCTTTGGGGAGTTGCTTTTTTGTTGTTGTTGTTGATGCTGCAGTTGATTTCCTTTAAGCGTTCACGATCGAGAAAGAACAATGCAAAGTGTGAGCGGGATCTTTTTTGTGCTTCAATTTGTTAGATGGATTTCGCGCTGCAAACTGCTTTTTTTGGGTTTTATTTGCTTAGTTTTATTGTTCAGTTTCCCTCACATCGTTTAATTCATCTTTTTGGTTTTATATTGTTGTATTTACTTGAATTCTTTATTTTTATTACCATGTTCAGTTTTTTTTCCACAGTTTTGTAGTGTCTACTACGGTAATAGTATTTTTTGTTTTATTTTATTTTCATATTACTGCGTATTAGTATTTGAATTTATTTTATTATCATTTTTAAATAACATTGTTTTTTTCTTCTTCTTATTTTCATATGTTTTAAAATGTTTTGCGTAAAAATAACGAAAAAACCGTAAATTTTACCGCATCATGATTGAAAAGCATCTTATCCAACACATTTCTGTGGCCAAATGCATGTTATTTTCTTTCAAGGTGATTATCAACTCGATAGTGCTTTTTGTTCCACTCGAAAATCGATGTACAACGCGCTTTCTTTAGAACAACACACATAAAACTGCACAACGCTTTATCGTACACCCAAAATTAGTTCCAAATTTATGACTCTTGTTAAGAGATTGGATTCGACAGGCCGAAACCCAACGAAGTCTGCCACAATACAGATTATCTGCAATCACGATTAAACTCAACACCTGCGCCTACCGCATCATCATCATCATCACACCAAACCGATCAACGAGCCCGTATAACAAGCCTCTCAAACTATTACCAGGTTCGATAATGGTGGTTTGAGACTAACAGAAACAATCCCTTTCCCAGTACGTAAAACTACGGAGGGACCCGTGTGGCGGTATTGCACCGCGAAACAAATTTGCAGTCGATCAACAACATCTCACCATGTGTGGGGCCATGGGAACCGGTTCTGACGCGTACGCGAGACGCATCCGTTTTTCCCACTGATACCGATCGAAGATTTATCGGGCAACATATTGAAAATTAAATTCAATTTTCCAACCGTCCCAAAGCCGAAGATCCGCTGATCCAAACCCCGGATAACCGGTGTGTGTTCGTGTGGGAAGAATTGCGAAGGGGAGAAGTAGCAGGAACAGGGGAAAGGGTGATTATGTTTACATAACGTATCTGAAGCGCGCTGTCCCGTGATCAAAAGCCCTTGGGAGCCCTTGCTTGAAGACATCGGTTGAGGATCAGCAAAAAAAAAAACAGGGCATAAATTTGATCGTTTCGGATCATCCGTCGGAAAGTCGCGAACTTGCGAACATCGTAACACCCCACACGAAACATAGCTTTTGGGGTGGAATTAAAATGGACCCAGACGCATGTTGATCGTGATCCTGTTATTATAGGCTTTAGCTGGTTTTTTTTGTGGTTGTGCTTGGCGCAAAAGATCTCCCGTGCAAAAAAACCTGTGGCAAAAAGCAAATAAAAATAAGCAAATTAGATCCCTGTGTGCTAAGATTTATAGATTTTTATTCAATTTATGAAAACGGTCCAAATGGTGGATTCCGACAGTAGATTAACTAATACACACACACACACACACGCACAACAACAATTCAACTTCATCCTTCTGCGTAGGATTTAACGTGGTGATGTTGGGAGGTTTAAGATTCAAGGCTTCTTTTTTCCAATTTGCCCCAAGAAGACGGAAGACTCCAAATTGTTCCTTAAGAAGAGACGGTTAGCTGGAGAAGAAGTTTTGCAGATTCCTGCTCTAATGTAGGTTTTGCAGGGAAGGAAGCTACGGGTGGAGCAAAATTGAATTTTCAAACCCCGCCAGCTCGTGAGGGATAAATCAATTTATGCTTACACCGATGCACAAGAACCGATGAGTATCGTTTGGCCATCAGGAATGTTTGATGATGAATTATAATATTAATTAAAATATAATCTACTTTAATAGTTGTGCACAGGGAACGAATGGAACAAGATTTCCCAAAAACCGCGCGGAACACATCCCGTAGACAGATTAGCCATCGGCACGAATAAAACAACAACCAAACACTGTCCGTAAATGCATTCGCGGGTGCATGTTCACGCGCTCGTGCTGGATCGTGGCATGAAGTTCAGAGAATTTTGGACAAACGCACAACGGTTTCAGCTGGGCTTGTCGCCGCCGGTTCCACACGCGTGGAACGATGATGAGCTTCGTGGATCCCACCGCAACCACTGTGCACTGTTTGGACTTTGTTTATTTCCAGCCGTCGCAGTGGAGTGGCCTTCGGGCGGTCACGAAAATTGTTTATTTTAGCTAAACATGCCACCACGAAACGAGACACGACAGTATGCCACGCAGGATGGTTGTGGGATTTTCGGAGAAGCTTTCGATTCGAATTCTTGCCTTGTTCCCTGCTGTCCGGTTGCTTTATTTCGATTAAGGTTGGGCGGAAATGGTCGAGACACGAGCGTGGTAGTATTGTTCTGTAGGGGTTAGTTTCGGGTTTATAGACCGTGTTTTGGGAGATGTGGTTTTGATGCGGGAAGTTCTTCCAGTGCCCAGAAGCTGGAAGAATCGTTGTGTTTTTTTGTTGTTGTTTCGCTTTATGTTGTAGAATAGGGTGCTGTGTTGTTAAAACGGCAGCTGGGTTATTTGGAAGTCGTGATTCAAGTTTAATTAACTCGTATTATTGCAGTCCTTATAGTTAATTTAAACATTTGCTACAAAGCCGGGCTTTATATTTTTATTAATCTAAATTGTTTGAAGTACGCTCTATCAAGTACTCAAATGTTTTACATAAACATAGCAAAATATTACCTAAAATAGATACTTGGTCAGGCCTTAAAACCAAAAAGTTGTTAAGATCACGAAATAAAGTGTAAATAATGCAGTTTAAAGTCTGTAGAGTTCGTTAAGTTTGAAGAAACTAAATAAAAAAATATGAAAACTTGAAACATATTGAAGAAAACGTCAAAAAGAAAAGAAATAGCTTACAGTGTTTCTCACTTGATAATGCAAAGTTACCTATGATTTTTGCAAACGCTACATACGATTTCGTATGGAGCGTTTGCAAAAATCATAGGTAACTTTGCATTATCAAGTGAGAAACACTGTAATAAAAAAAAAACAATAAGGAATCAAAATAAAATTGTAAATGCAAACAAATGAAATGCATAACACAAGATACAAATAAAACAAATAGTTAAAAAGTAACTAAACAGGTAAAAAAAGTAGAATAAAGTAAAAAAAAGATAAGGAAAAAGTAACAAATTCCTGAAATTGATTACCTATGACATATAATATAAGATAACAAATAACGAAGACCATTTCGTTAGATTCAAAGAGACGGCGGATCATCACTGAAGAAAAAGAGTAAGAAATTTAAGTGTCAAAAAGACTATTATTATATTTAATTGGAAAATAATTTTAACAAAACTTGATGTTAAAGAAAGAATTCCATTCGAACTCAAGAGACCTGCAACGCAGGAAGACATAAATAGATCACTTCATTTCCATAGACCTTATCCCACGTGACTGAAATGCGCGCCCGGGAGCCACAGGGCGAATCGCCGATTAGCAGGGTTGGAAAAGTGGCCAACGAAAGCACGTCAGCCGGATCACGATCACGATGTCCGGACCGGTGCACACATAGCAGCACGTCTTGTGTTTCGGGCCCGTGTCCCGGGACGCCCGGCCAGTTCCATCATTAGGCAGGCGGCAACACGCGGCTAATAGATTAAACGATTCGATAGTAATTTATTCCGCGGTCACACCGGGCTTGGGTGGCAGAGTGTGCGCGTGCGCGGGGAGGACAATTCGCGAGATCGAAAGCAAGATGGCGCGCCGATGTCTGGTGTCTGAGCGGTGTTGTCCGATGCAATCCGGTAGGTTTTTGGGCAGGCCACCCGTCGATTGTCGTCGGTTGGTGGCTTTCTGCGCTGCGGTTTCGTGAGGACAGATTTATCTATCCTGTTTGGCACATCCAACCCTGTCCACCGCAGTCACACATTGGCATACACGCCACGATCGGGCGCGACATCGTAATAAATCACCTTGCTAACGACGCCTAATGATTGCAGATAGAGTGTGATTTAGAATATCACTGTTGGCAGTTAGGTGAAAATTAAAAGGTTATTATGCGGTTATGTCTCCTCTCCCCCCACCAAAACAAGTCAGCTAGTGGAGGCGTGTGTGTGTGTGGGTTGCATGTTGCATGAGCTACCGACCAGCCGTAGGATCGCCTTTCCGAGTGGCACGATTTTGGGACGAATTTTATGGCTGCCAGTTGGCAGCAGTGCAAGGAAAGCGAACGAGTGCAGCTGGCAAGCATCCGTGTAGGCGGCGGCATCCTGCAGTCGAGAGCAGTTTTCTTCTTTCTTTTCCTCCACCTTAACGCGGGGGCTTCGGGTTTTCGCGGGGGCTCCGGGGTCTCGAAAGTCACGAAACGAATCGCAGTTTCGCACGGTCCTGGTCGGTGGATGGAGCGTTGGAGGTTGTGTTTCTTTTTCCCTACCGATTCCGATTTCGGTTTGAGTTGCATTGGTGCAGCTGTTGATGTGTTGCTGTACGTGGGGGGGATTTGCATTATGAGAGCGCGCACGTCACGCTGAGTTTATAATTGCGGGCAAATTGTGATTAATTTGTACATTGCAATAGTGAATAGCGTTCTATCGATTAGGTTGTACTGCGGTGGCGTGCTCAGAGCGCTAGAGCATGAAATGTTTCAATTTTGCGATCGTTTGATCGGTTATGCAGCCGCTGAAGGACACGCGCAGGTAATGAAGGAGTTCATTTATTGTGTTAGCAGTGAGTGATTGAGGCAATCAGCTTGTTAAACGACTTGAGCTTGATGACATTGGAGCTGCATTTGTAGCATGTGGTGATTAGATTTAAATAAATTATGTAGAACTATAGTAGAGCTTAAGGGTTCTAGTTCAACGATAAGATATCGGAAATAAATGAATATAATAAGTAAAGAGAGTTTTCTGCATGAAGAAAACTGATAATTTACATCTGACAGTTCAAACTTTGAAAGGAATCGGGACCGTATCCTGTACAGGGATTGTACTATATCTTAACTGAAATTACTCTCAAGTTTGCTGATAATATTTAAAGCATAATTCTTGATACAACTTCAAAACTATCCACAAAAGTTCCAATCAAAAAGGCAATCAGCACGTTCAATGAACAGCAGCTTTAATAATCAATAAATAAGACTTACTCAATCTGTTTGGTATCAAATCTTGATGTCTTGTTTAGATTACGGAGCTCTTTTGTCAGTGTCCGTGAGACGATTCCTTACGAGAGAACTCTATTAACTCCGATGTACATTCGCGGTCTAATGATACATGCCAGTTTTCACACGGTAGAAGCGTATATAGAATCTCATCTAGTTCTTCTTCTCGTACACAGGACTGAACATCCAGCTACGGGTATAATGAAGCCCAGGAGTAAGAAATGGAAGACCGACAGTTCTCAAGAAAAATATATTCCGAATGAGATTTTTCAATGCAGCTTTGAAGTGAGGAACCATAAACTATCTTTGCGATTCATGTTGTGAGAACCCCTGCTAAACAACCGCTAAAGTTTTGTTAAATAATGCTCATATACTCTGCTTATCTAAACAAAATATCAATTCTGTATATTTTTTTAGCAATCAAAAATTATAATTTTGATAGTTATACGACAATAAATATAGGATTTAATTTTAAGTAAAATAATTGGATTAACTACTACAAAAAATGGTTGGGAATACATCATTTTATGTTACTTCAGGACAAGCTGTAGTACATTATCCTCCTTAAAGCTGAATAAATTCAACAATCTCCATTGGAAACCTAGATCATAATTATTATTATCAATATTGCTGCATTATAATGTTTACGATTCAGCGTTAATAATTAACTCCGAATTTTCCATTCCACCACACAACGCATGTATCATGTACGGCTCGTAAATATCGTATACCACTTCCCACAATAACCATTTAATCCTTCGTGCAAACGCTAATTGCTGAAGAATAATTGATTTCTTGAAATATTTCTCGCGCAGCAAGATTTCACATTTTGTGTTTAAGTTTTTTTTTGGTATTTATTTCGCCAAGGAGAAAGTACATCCTCTAGTGCTACTACGGTGGTGTAGCATATGTGTGTGTGTGTGCTTTCTTATTACAATCAGGTGCGAAGACAAACACCGTCGGTGGCCACTCACCTCTGGGGGGGGGAAGAGTAAATTATGGAATGGGGAATTTTTCACGTTATGTTGGTGATATGTTTTTAACAGCTCATGAAATTCCGACCAACTTCCTGTGCGCACAACTCTCTAAAGCGTGAGGTTGCCATAAAACACGGATATTATATTCCATTTTATGAGTGCACGTGTACGTGTCTGATTGTTTTGCATTATTTTTTTTGGCGGTGAGCCGTTTCGTGCCGGGTTTTACTTTTTGTTTCATTACTTTTGACGTTCGCCTTTTTGTTTTGGTGTTACGGTAAAACGTGAAAGAAACCGGCAATTGTAACGAGTGTATAAAGAAAAGGGGTTGAAATAAATTCTGCTCGATATTTCAGGATTAATATTTAATTCATGAAATCGTTACATTTTACTCGCATTGCTACACATAAATTTTACAATTGAAGCAAGATGTAGCGTGCAAGGATTAAGAGCAAGTATAAAAAGCTCAATTCTAATTGAATCCTCAAACTTGTTTATATTGTGCTCGGTTGAGTGGACTTTTGCCTGCTTTTCTGCTCCACTTTTAGCTCCAAAAAAACACATCTGGAAGGATGCTTCACGGATTAGTAGTGGATACATAAAGCAAAGATCGAAACGTGCGCATTCTTTCTATCATCAAAGTTAAGCACGCGTTTCTTCCGATGAACTTGATTTGAAGGATATAAATCAAAAGCTCTTCAAGCGTTATGTTTTATGCTTGCTACAATCCCCTATCAAAGCTTCCAAGCTCATGAAAAGCATAAATTATGGATTGACGTTTCGGTAACTACCCGTATCGTAAATGTGCCGGCAACAAATGGCGGTACGATTGTAACAGAACAGCATACCCATCTAGTAACCGCTGCTGGGGACAGTACGGTTGGGTGAAATGGCCGCGTGCGCTGCCAAACTTCAAACGGACCGACATTTACGGCACGTTTTGCTGGTTTACTCTGTTTTTTTTTGGTTCGTTCTGGAAGCTGTCATAAATTATGAGCGACCGTTTACGCACGGGGATCGCAGCGTTTGATCGTTGAATTTGCTCGCAATAAATGAATTTGTGAACGGGGGTTTTTGTATTTTTAATGTTTTTCTGTAATTGAAACATCGTTCATTGCGTGGACAGCATAAGTTTTGCATTGGTGGGACACTCTGTAGGATGGGTTTACATGGCTTACGATAATGTGGAGCAGCAGGCAATGTGTGTTCGATTTCTTAATGCTAAACCATGGGAGACATTCGTGAGATACGGATTAAGACGCGGTGAAGGCAGTTTGGTTACGCTGGAATCGATTATTGTGACGCAAAAACATGAGAACGAATTTAAGCCATTAATTATCTTACACACAGGAGCTTTTCGCATTTGTTTTTGTCTCTTAAACATATTTTAGATAATCTTGTTTTGTTGTAATTTGTGGTATCGGTGATACTGCAGAGAATGTTTTAGTAAAATAGCTCCTCCCAACAACACAATAAATAGTTTTGTTCTGCCCCGAGTGAGGATCGAACTCACGACCTTAAGATTATGAGACTTACGCGCTACCTACTGCGCTATCGAGGCATGAAAGCACTAGTTGTTTAAAACTGATTAGAATTCATGCAAGCTGTCTAAATTTATAGCATTCTAATTTATAATAAATCAACCAGCATTAAAAAAAAGCTTTTAAGACCTCAATTATAAGGAGTTATACACATATTTCACAGTTACATATTTTATAATCACTAAAGAAGTTAAAGTATCTTTAGAGTGCGAGTTTTATTATTGCACTTGAATCGAATTTAAGAATAGATTCCTATTTTTGATTAATGAAAAGAACGGCCTTTATACTTACTTTGTTTTAATTATTTCAATGTAAATTCTCAATTGTATAAACATATTTTTAAAATTATTCTATTTATACTTATGTCTAGACATACCTTTCCATGTCAATCAATTTTTAAAAGTATTGTTTTTAAAATATTAGCCTTCATTCAAAGGTAAACACACAACTTGTGTTGCTAGCAGAGCGTAGTTTCGATCTACGGACCTCTGGGTTATGGGCCCAGCACGCTTCCACTGCGCCACTCTGCTTCGTGTCCATGTGTTCCACTATCTTTGCTACAAGATTATTTATAGCCATGCCGCCAAAAATATGTTCGCCCTTTTTGCAGTTTGCTTCCGTCGTACACCGTTGTGCGCATGCTCCATTATCTGTTCCGATCGGTAAAGAGTGCACACGCAATTTCGTGTTTTAAAATAGAGCAACAGTGCGAGAATGCGTTGCTTCCTTTATCAGTGGGGCCAGCAGTGGGCCAGCCCGGCGCGTGTTGCCAAAGTGCCAAAAAGCGCATTAAATTACACGCGGCAATCTGATTAAGATAGCCCTGGCTGTGGATGGATGCACACCGCCCCGAGATAGGGACGACTTCCTTATTTGGGAAGTCTGCGAAAATGAAACGGTGAAGGGAATCTTTGAGCACTTACGCACACTGACAGCTCGTCCAGCGTTGTCTGGGCTTTGCAGCCTCCAGGAATGCTTTTGGATGTGCCAAATATTGCAGCAGACCCGCATGGTAAGGAGCCGTCTGTGCTCTTGCCCTCTGTTACCCAGCAACGCCCACTATCGATAGAATGGTGAGCAGGAAGCGCTCCACTGCCAAGCGGCAGATGCGGGCAGATGAACTGATGACAGTCCAGTGGTGGATTTCACTCACGAACAGAGTTTGTCCATTAAGGGGGGTTTGCGAAGCTCGTGGCCGTCGTGGCCGTTATCGTAATCTGACTGGCGAAAACTCGCCCGGAGAGCTTGTCTGTCGTGCGGTCGCAAGATAAGAACGTTTCCTCTTCGCATGCAGGCATCGCATTTGTTGAGGTTAGAGATTTGGTCCGATCGGAAGGTTGGCATCGGTACCTATCTCTTTTATGAAGCAGTTTTTGGGAGTCTTTCAACAGAGTGGCTCGTATGTGTCTCGGCATTGGTCGGACGTTTGGAAGCTGTCACGTTTCTGGAGCTCGCGAAAAAGAAACATCTCCGCCCAAGCATTATTTTCCTTTTAAAATTCGTTTCTAAATGAGTTTATACGTAGTGTCCACATTTTTGGTTCGGTTTGCCGACAAGAATAATTTTGTCTTATTGTTGGTTAAGTTAACAGTAAGGTAACAGCATGTAAAAAGCATATGCCCCGAGTGAGGATCGAACTCACGACCTTAAGATTATGAGACTTACGCGCTACCGACTGCGCTATCGAGGCTGTGTACGAAGGGCCAGTTATCTACGCAGCCGCTGCATAATGTGTCTACTAAATAAATTAAAAACATTGCTACCACCTCACCATGACAAGTGGAGTCCACACTGTCCTTTGCTCGATTTGTATTTTTCCCCTTTACACTCACCGCATTGTGACCCACATCACGCGGCGCCCCATGCGCGAATCGTGCGCACCAATTTCCAATGTATATAAATTAGATAATAATATGAATAACTTTATAAGGCAGCTTGCCTGCCTGCCGGAAACGCAACCGAACCGGGGCATAAACGAAGCCAAACTACACACGAACCTAGAGAGTCCAAACCTTCTCAATAATCTCTCCCGGGGTCACCTCATTCCGGTTGTCGGACCACGCAAACCACGTTCGCGCACGCGGCTTCAAACGGTCGGTGGTGAAGTACCGAGTCCCGTGGAAGGAGGTAAATCGTGCTAAACCAGCGCCGGTCTCTAAAATGGTCGTCTCACGATTGTAACTGAGGGCGGGCGTGCGCCAACTCTGGCAGGCTTGCAAAAGCCTGGGAAAGAAGATACCTCGCTTCACATCGATGTCTCTCTGCCCCGTCAGCCTTGCCCCGAGCGCCCCTAACCGGCTCGATCCGACAGATCAAGTGAATTGCGCTACGCTGAATCGTTCAAGCGCGATGATCTTACGAGTGAGCGCGTGCCCCTTTTTTCTGGTCTAGGATTGACTTGGGGGACGACTGGGGACAGGCTGGGTGTGCGAATACACAAACAGACACACACACACATACGGTCGGTCGGTCGGTCCTAGATTATAGTTGATTGAGCGGGATTGGCCGTGCTGAACGAGCGGGGTAATTTGAACTTGCTGCCGTAAGTGGCTGGCGGACATGCCGGTTCCCTGACCTGCAAATGTCTAGAGGTACCGGCAATCACTTCATCCTGTGGTATGCTGTTTGCTATGACATTGGTATCTCAGTTTTGGTGTGTGCATGCGAGAAGTACCACACAGGTACAGTGGTTTATGTGAAGTAGTTGAAATTTGGAGCAAAAATTAGGGTAAGTGTACCAATTGTTGTGCTAGCACCAATTGTTGTGCTATCGATGGAAAAATCGAAATTATGAATAAATATGGCCAATAGCAATGTCCTAACACCATATTCGTATTATTTATTTGTTTTCCTTGTTTTCTTACAAGTTTCACAATTTCTGAAAGTCCATTAATCGAATAATAGCAATAATTATTTTTGCTGTCAAAGAATCAACCATTTTCACTATTTGTTATTGTAAATTCCTAAAAAACATTCATTTTTATGTTATCAATGATTATTGTTAGATTAAACGACTCTAACTCAGTTTTTGAACGAGCAAAATAATTGGTACACACATAGCACAACAATTGGTACATCGAAGGTGTTTAGGAAAATTGCTAAAACTTTTGTATTAAGAATTCAATTTCCAAAATTCAATAAGGAAAATGTAAACGAAATGTGTGCTTATCTAAAAAGCCCTAGTTTGTGAATTTTGGATCAGCAAATTCTTTACAATTGTACTTTTAGTGAAAACGCTGTACAAACTCGTCCATAATTGGTACACCTACCCTATATCGTTTGTAAGAAAGATGCTTCTATAGCTTTGTACTACATTTGCATTAAGTAAAATTATCGATTTATTTATTTATTAAATTCCAATATGACGGGTAGACGCCGTACTGTCACCACCGCTTGCTATGATTTCATATAAATTCATAAGAGGAACAAGGCTTTTTCTAAATTATACTTTACTAATGAAGGTCATAAGTTGATATCTGTTTGAATGCATAAAAATCTCCCAAATACAGATAAACTGCAATTTACTACTTCTAACAGGCCCCTTGGTCAACTGTTCACGGTATCGGTTGTTAACACGAAGGAATCGGCTTCAATACTCTTCCAATAATGTCCTTTCGATCGCAGAAATTTTTAAAATTATTCTATTTATACTTATGTCTAGACATACCTTTCCATGTCAATCAATTTTTAAAAGTATTGTTTTTAAAATAATACCCTTCTTTCAAAGGTGAGCACACAACTTGTGTTACTAACTAGCAGAGCGTAGTTTCGATCTACGGACCTCTGGGTTATGGGCCCAGCACGCTTCCACTGCGCCACTCTGCTTCGTGTCCATGTGTGCCACTATCTTTGCTACAAGATTATTTATAGCCATGCCGCCAAAAATATGTTCGCCCTTTTTGCAGTTTGCTTCCGTCGTACACCGTTGTGCGCATGCTCCATTATCTGTTCCGATCGGCAAAGAGTGCACACGCAATTTCGTGTTTTAAAATAGAGCAACAGTGCGAGAATGCGTTGCTTCCTTTATCAGTGGGGCCAGCAGTGGGCCAGCCCGGCGCGTGTTGCCAAAGTGCCAAAAAGCGCATTAAATTACACGCGGCAATCTGATTAAGATAGCCCTGGCTGTGGATGGATGCACACCGCCCCGAGATAGGGACGACTTCCTTATTTGGGAAGTCTGCGAAAATGAAACGGTGAAGGGAATCTTTGAGCACTTACGCACACTGACAGCTCGTCCAGCGTTGTCTGGGCTTTGCAGCCTCCAGGAATGCTTTTGGATGTGCCAAATATTGCAGCAGACCCGCATGGTAAGGAGCCGTCTGTGCTCTTGCCCTCTGTTACCCAGCAACGCCCACTATCGATAGAATGGTGAGCAGGAAGCGCTCCACTGCCAAGCGGCAGATGCGGGCAGATGAACTGATGACGGTCCAGTGGTGGATTTCACTCACGAACAGAGTTTGTCCATTAAGGGGGGTTTGCGAAGCTCGTGGCCGTCGTGGCCGTTATCGTAATCTGACTGGCGAAAACTCGCCCGGAGAGCTTGTCTGTCGTGCGGTCGCAAGATAAGAACGTTTCCTCTTCGCATGCAGGCATCGCATTTGTTGAGGTTAGAGATTTGGTCCGATCGGAAGGTTGGCATCGGTACCTATCTCTTTTATGAAGCAGTTTTTGGGAGTCTTTCAACAGAGTGGCTCGTATGTGTCTCGGCATTGGTCGGACGTTTGGAAGCTGTCACGTTTCTGGAGCTCGCGAAAAAGAAACATCTCCGCCCAAGCATTATTTTCCTTTTAAAATTCGTTTCTAAATGAGTTTATACGTAGTGTCCACATTTTTGGTTCGGTTTGCCGACAAGAATAATTTTGTCTTATTGTTGGTTAAGTTAACAGTAAGGTAACAGCATGTAAAAAGTATATGCCCCGAGTGAGGATCGAACTCACGACCTTAAGATTATGAGACTTACGCGCTACCGACTGCGCTATCGAGGCTGTGTACGAAGGGCCAGTTATCTACGCAGCCGCTGCATAATGTGTCTACTAAATAAATTAAAAACATTGCTACCACCTCACCATGACAAGTGGAGTCCACACTGTCCTTTGCTCGATTTGTATTTTTCCCCTTTACACCCACCGCATTGTGACCCACATCACGCGGCGCCCCATGCGCGAATCGTGCGCACCAATTTCCAATGTATATAAATTAGATAATAATATGAATAACTTTATAAGGCAGCTTGCCTGCCTGCCGGAAACGCAACCGAACCGGGGCATAAACGAAGCCAAACTACACACGAACCTAGAGAGTCCAAACCTTCTCAATAATCTCTCCCGGGGTCACCTCATTCCGGTTGTCGGACCACGCAAACCACGTTCGCGCACGCGGCTCCAAACGGTCGGTGGTGAAGTACCGAGTCCCGTGGAAGGAGGTAAATCGTGCTAAACCAGCGCCGGTCTCTAAAGTGGTCGTCTCACGATTGTAACTGAGGGCGGGCGTGCGCCAACTCTGGCAGGCTTGCAAAAGCCTGGGAAAGAAGATACCTCGCTTCACACCGATGTCTCTCTGCCCCGTCAGCCTTGCCCCGAGCGCCCCTAACCGGCTCGATCCGACAGATCAAGTGAATTGCGCTACGCTGAATCGTTCAAGCGCGATGATCTTACGAGTGAGCGCGTGCCCCTTTTTTTCTGGTCTAGGATTGACTCGGGGGACGGCTGGGGACAGGCTGGGTGTGCGAATACACAAACAGACACACACACACACATACGGTCGGTCGGTCGGTCCTAGATTATAGTTGATTGAGCGGGATTGGCCGTGCGGAACGAGCGGGGTAATTTGAACTTGCTGCCGTAAGTGGCTGGCGGACATGCCGGTTCCCTGACCTGCAAATGTCTAGAGGTACTGGCAATCACTTCATCCTGTGGTATGCTGTTTGCTATGACATTGGTATCTCAGTTTTCGTGTGTGCACGCGAAAAGTACCACACAGGTACAGTGGTTTATGTGAAGTAGTTGAAATTTGGAGCAAAAATTAGGGTAAGTGTACCAATTGTTGTGCTAGCACCAATTGTTGTGCTATCGATGGAAAAATCGAAATTATGAATAAATATGGCCAATAGCAATGTCCTAACACCATATTCGTATTATTTATTTGTTTTCCTTGTTTTCTTACAAGTTTCACAATTTCTGAAAGTCCATTAATCGAATAATAGCAATAATTATTTTTGCTGTCAAAGAATCAACCATTTTCACTATTTGTTATTGTAAATTCCTAAAAAACATTCATTTTTATGTTATCAATGATTATTGTTAGATTAAACGACTCTAACTCAGTTTTTGAACGAGCAAAATAATTGGTACACACATAGCACAACAATTGGTACATCGAAGGTGTTTAGGAAAATTGCTAAAACTTTTGTATTAAGAATTCAATTTCCAAAATTTAATAAGGAAAATGTAAACGAAATGTGTGCTTATCTAAAAAGCCCTAGTTTGTGAATTTTGGATCAGCAAATTCTTTACAATTGTACTTTTAGTGAAAACGCTGTACAAACTCGTCCATAATTGGTACACCTACCCTAATTAAGTTTTGATAAAAACTAGAATGATTTGAGTTCGTATTAGGCTATAGTTGATTTATTTAATAACGGGATAAATGTTGATATGTAAATTATAATTAATAGTCTTCATGGGTTATGATACGCTATAATTTAATTGGAAAAGTTCGTAGTTTTGGTTGCTTTAGTAGTTTATAATCAACCTTTTGCTTCAGTTTATATTATAACATTAATTTTTGAAACATAAAAAAGATAATAAAATTAGTACGTTAGATGAATTATCTATAAGAACTCATAATTCTGATATTAACCAATTTTAGGATGTCCAATTTTAGGATTTGCTCAACTTTGAACAAAAATAGAAAGAACTAATTTAAAAATCTTTACTATATTTTATTTTATTCTAATCTTCAGCTGAAGTATTGTCTACTTTTATGATTAAATTTGTACTAATTAGAGAATATACGCAATTCATTAGAATGTTTAAAGATTTGTAATACTATTTATTATTTTTTTAAGCAAATTTAAAATATTTTTAAAACAATGTATAGTGAACAATTTATCAAATGATTTTTGAGTAAATTATGTATATTGATTTAAGCTATGAGTTTGGTCAACTGTTTTTTTACAAGTAAAGTATTGTAAGGTATGATATAAGAAGTGTGGAAATTTTAATTGATTTTTTCTCATTGTCGTTATTATGTTAATATTTATACATATAATACAAGCACGAGTTATTTATATATAATTTCTTGTTGTGTTATAGATAATTCATTATTTATATTGATTAGATTATTTATTATCTGTTTACATAGTCTGCGCGCAAATTTTCCAGTCAAACGATTTTTAAAAGTATTGTTTTTAAAATATTATCTACTTTTAAGGTGCTTTTACTCACCTCTGCTAGCAGAACGTAGTTTCGATCTACGGACCTCTGGGTTATGGGCCCAGCACGCTTCCACTGCGCCACTCTGCTTCGTGTCTGCAGTTCAGCTTTATTCGCTACAAGTTTGTGTAAAAAGCTGCAATAAGGTCGGGTGAAAAAATTGAGAATTTTGACTTAATGATAAAAATTAAAGGGTATTTCAAAATCATTTATTTTTACTTGAATGCCTGCAATATGCATTATCTATGTATTTATTAATACTTATAGAGCATTCAATGTTATTAATTTATTTCCACTAAATTTCCTTTGCCTCACAGAATCATAGCTTGACAAATTTCTTAGTTGTTTTATACGAATTTCCTTTAACACTGTTTGTACATCCGTTTCTGCTAACTCTTACCGCACTTCAATCGGTCATCTGCCAGACCTGCCAGCGGCCAGTAGTACGAGTACCTGAGTGATTCATTTCCCAGGCACAAAATCGCAACAACAACAAAAAAAAAAACCCCGGACAGGCCAACCACCAAGTCACGTACTTGTGCGCGCCCAATGGCTCCCTGAGACGATATGGCTTGCGCCCGGATCGTGCCATGGCGCTGCCGTACTCTGTGTACCGGATAAGCAAGCTGTGTTCCCATTCGACGCGGGCACGCTTCGTACACGAACTTGGAAGGCACCGTGATCCTTTCCCATTCAATTTCCATCCGATGGGGCTTTATTATAATGGGGGAGTGAATAAGGAGTGGGCTGGATGTGAACCGGGATGACAGTGGCCAGAGACAGTGGCATCCGTGGAGCATAAGGCGCACAACGAGCACTCCGGACCTTCTTGTCTCCCCATGTCGTGTGGCGTAATAAAAGAAAAATCCTTCACTGCACCGATGAATTGATCGAGAAGAGAAAGGTGTGTGTGTGTCATGAGGTGGTGAAGCGGAGGGGACACTAGGAGGGAGTAAAAAAAAGGGGTTGTAAGGGGTGGCACATTGCAGACACACGCCGTACAGCCACCATCCGGAGCCACCGTGTGCCATTGTTGTTTCTCGGCGAACACGCGCGCTCACCGTAGACGGAATGTGCCTCTAAAGGCGTGTGCGTGGAAGGACGAAGAAGGGTAGGAGGGCTAAAGGAAAACAGGGGTGAGGGAGAACGGATTCCCTTTTCGATCACCGCCAACGATCACTCTAACCGCGCACTGCCGCCTATTTTTATTCCAGCTCCACTGGTTTTTTTTTTTCGTATTCCCTCATTGTACGCGGTGGATCGTGGATTGTCCGGATCAAAGTTCGATCGAGGAGTGGTCAGATGGGTGAAAAAAAGACGGGCGGGAAGGCGCGCGACTTGGGACGCGCGTGCAATTTACGAAAGAGCACGAGTCTGGGAACGCAAAACGTTCTCACGGCCTTTCAAGATGACTCGCGTCTCGGCTGTTGCTTGCTCGCTCTTGGCGCTCTCTTTCCTTCCCAACGCCAGACGCTTTGCAGCAAATGATCCGCAGAAGCGCGCCGATATCACTCAAAGCAGACGAGAACGGTTAGCGGATGTGGATCAACCGGGGAGGAGCGTAGCGTAGCAGGGCAAAGGAATTGAATGTTGCTGTTGTTGCTGCTGCTGCTGCTGGTGGTGCTTTGTATATTTGCGGCTGCTGCTGATGATATTTCGCGGTGGCTTTTCGTGTGTCCACGCCACAGCTTCGTACATCTTTCTTCCCGTTGTCTTGTCATTATAAGAGGAGGCTGCGATTTCTTTGCTCCATATGGAACAAGAGAAAGAGGGAGAGAGAGATGATGCGAGAAGGATGCATTTATTCGTCACAGTTTCTTCGAGGACCCATTTTCTTCGTGCAGCGCTTTTGGAGCGTGTGCTTCGTCCTTTTTTTTGTGTGGAGCTTTTTGTATGCTTTTCGGGCACTATTGCTTTTGTTTTGATGTTTTATCCTATTCGCCGAGGTTGCGGTTTGTTTCTGTTTCGGGTGTTCTCTCTCCTCTATGTTGTTCCTTCACGCAACCGTTTCCTTTGTTAATTTTCTTCCTCTTGCGCTGGTAACGGTTGCTATGACCGTGGCGACGTCGGTGACTATGGCCAAGATTGGCGGTGTTTTTATTTTTGGTTTTGTCGCTGTTTGTTGCATTGTACCTTTTTTTTTGCTTTACGGACGTATTTTGGCGGATGCTGAGCTGGCCGTTGGGTAAAAAGGTGTCTTCGAATCGGTATGGTTGCTTCCCACTTCCCACAGCGATGTTTTTTGGGATGTACATTTTCAATTTGCCTTCAGTGATTGTTCGGGTTGTGGTGAGCTTCCACCTTTTTTTGGGTGTACGATTTCTTTCTTTCGGATTTTGGCCCATTTACAGATCGGTATGATTACGATCTTGCGTTTAGTTTATCGTCTGATAGGTTATGAAGGTGCATTGAGCCTCGTGTCTCTACTAGATGAACATTTAATAGATAAAAAAAATACAAGTAATTTACTGATTTTCTGTAAAATGTAAAATGTGTAAAATTAACTTCAGATGTGGCTACAAACAAATTCAAAAATGTCACCAAAATCATAAATATAAAACAAAAAGCTAAGGACATTTTGCTAGTACAACAATACTTATTTACTAGAGTATGATAGCAGAACGTAGTTTCGATCTACGGACCTCTGGGTTATGGGCCCAGCACGCTTCCACTGCGCCACTCTGCTCTGTGCATTTCTCTGTGAGTTGAGCCAGAAAATCCTGTCTAGATTGTACCACAACATTCCATCAGGTTCTCCATTGAATTAATTTTATTCCTGCGGTATCCTTGATCTATTTTATGCACATTGTACTTCATGCATTTCCCTTTGCAACTTACACAATCGAAGCACTCCATCGTTCGAAGTTTTCATTCGCCGCTTCAGTCTAGTTCGGTTCGATCCGTGCCTGTTCATCGCTTCCATGGAGTCGTTTCGCCTGAAAATGCCTGCCATGAATTTTCTCCAGAATGCAGGGAAAAAGGTAATAGTGGAGTACGCAGGACACATCTATGCCATCCCTCGGGAAGACTTTCTTCGTGTGAGAGATTTAAGAAACGATTTTCGGTGCAATTTCAGTGAGATATTAAGCCGTTTTTTTTCGTTTTGCACTTTACAGAGACAACCGTCAAAAGTCTATGAGTTGCGAAAGGAAACAACGCTAGAGCAGCAGGAAAAAGTGGAACGGCCAGGTTTTGATACGCTTAGTGAGTTGAGTGATTCGAACTTGTCGAACGACCATTGTGCGCTCGGCGCGACAAATCTGACGCACCCGGAAGTGTCTAGCAGTGCGGCAAAGGTGCTTTCCGAGCTGAAGGAAGAAGTCACACGGTTGATTGATGAATCGATACAGAAAATAGAACTAGATTGGGCACAAAACGCGCAGAAGGGTAAGGATGCTGTGGCACCGGAGGAAGCGATTGCACCGGAAGCAACGTTGGATCCGGTTCGATGTTTGGAAGATACCTCCAAGAATCTGCATCCCGACGGTGATCGGGGTCTGTTGTCGCACCGGGAGCAAAATTTGCAAGTACTTCATACGGAGCTGTTTGTGACGAGCAAGCGTCAAACGCGGCTGAAGCTGTTGAATGAAATTCGTGATCTTGTGGAGCGTTTGAAGGATATGGAAACGTTGGAAAAATGATGACGATTTTGTTGGTCGCGCTGATGCAATGTTTTATTTTTTACTCTATACAAACACTGTGCGAACAATATCGTTGGTTCGTTTTCATTTGGCATCTATTCAACGCTTTATGTAAGGGTTTTTAGTAGCAAGGCACAACAAGATCCGAACTGACATATCAACATCGATCGTGGGATACATCATCAATGGGAGTGTTATGATCCGTACTGTTTCAATTATTGTAACATCATCGTCTTGGTTGGACAGATGAAGAATCGTACAGAAAAAAAGCTCCGCACGAGTGGGATTGTCTTTGTTCGTTGACGATATTGGTCTGGCAACGATAGTAAGGCAAGAAATCAATATTGACGGCTCAAAGTAACACCCGGCTCGTTGCTCTCGTTCGTGTCTGGTCTGCACGCACAAAAGAACCAAACGGCGTATTTATTTGGATGAAGAAGTCATGTTTCTTTGGATGGTATTGCTTTCACAACCGCGTGCCGGCATGACAAATCATCATCACTCCAGCCTTGCCGAGGTGTTGTTTGCCAGATTCCATAAATGGGGTCATGAAGGTAGCTTTGTTTTGTTTTGTTATTTCTTGTTGGGCCTCCTGTTGCAGACACCTTTGACACTGATGCGGTCTAGTGCGTTGAGGCATTCAGTAGACGTTAGTGAAGAGTATTGAGTAATCTTTGGTTGAACAGGAGGATGTTATAATATTCAAAATATTCAAGGAAATGTTGTATTAATTATCGTCTGGGGACCAACAACTCTAAAGCGTGTGTTGAAGCTGCATCGAGTATCGACAACAGCACTTAATCTCCCAATATTTGTCATTGTTTTTGCACTTAATATCGCCACTTTCATCTCCGCTTCGCGAAAAGAAAAGCTCCATGTGTGCATTTCGCGATAACCTCACCCGTGACAGCTTCGGAAACATTCTTTAGCCTCACCACAAAAAAGGCATCGAAAACCCGAATGTGAAATGTCTCTCAATTCCTTCAACAGAACAAAAATAACCCCCCATTCAATACGGTGCGGTAAAGCTTTATTGATGATAACACTAATGCGTAAATTTAAGGTAAGTAAAATTACACCCATCATTCGGTCATCCCGGACAGGGTAGCAGGAAATAGGATTTTGGGTGACATTTCGAGTGGTGCGAACCGTTCCCCTACCCAGCAGGTGGTATTTAACGGCCGTTTATCAATCCGCGCAAGTCCAGTTGCTCGGAACGGCCGCGTTCGTTGCTTCGACGATCGTTCAAATCGGCCCGCTGGGCTCGGGTTGTTTTCTGTCGTTCCATTTCGCCCGATCACCAGTCCTGCCGAACAGATTAGCGGCAATAATCGAGCACTTCAGGCGCAAGCCAACCATGCGGCAGGGGCGTTAAAAGCTACCGGCATCGGAGGTTATGTTGACATGCATTAAAAAAGTACCTTCACCCACCACAGCAACCCCCTTGGGATGCTCGTTGAAAGGCATGGGAAATCGGTTTAACGGTTCGGGCATGCCGAAAGCCACCGATTACCGACGCACAGGCGGCCGCCACAAGTTGCACAGGGATCGTGCAGGATTTGTGTCAAAGCAACGAAGCTGAACCCATTGAAAAGATATCGCCACGGTAAGCCGTGCAGGGTGATGTTGGAGTGTACCGGTGGGGGATTATAAACACTGCCGGTGACACTGTTACGACAGGCGCTCGATCAAGCTTGATCGCGAGCTGCTCTCAATGGATTGCACTTTTCGGGTTTTCTTCGCCGTAGTTGTCCTTCAAATCTTTCGCTTTTGGAGCTGCCGAAAACGTAAAAGCAGGTTCGTGTATGGTGGTGCACGGTGCGAATGTGCGAGTAAAAGCATGCACACGGCAACGCTTAATGAATTTGATGACATCGATGTGACACAGGATGTGGCATTAATTTTTGAGACTTCTCATTCGACGGTATGCGGATTCGTGGAGCTGAGGATGCTGGTAAGTTTACTAATTAAAATATAGCTGACCATCTGCTGGCTTAAACGTCTAACTGGGAGTTTAGCAGGCTGGTCTCTAATTTAGTAATTTAGCAAATTGGATCTAAAATTAAACAAACGTTCCACTGAACGAGTTTAGAAAATTAGCACATACTGCTCGAAGCGAAGAAGATACGAACGCAGATTTGTCGCGTTGTTCTGGTTTTAGTGGCTGATCAAATCATTGATCTGATTGTATTCGCACAATGCCTAAATTTTGAAAACAAAACAAAAACTAAAAGGGATGGAACCAAAAGTTGGTGTTGCAGGAAGAGGTGAATAATAGTAAGATAAATGTTTTAAAAGATTTGTATATTTTTTCGAACACTTTTACTTATTAAAAAAAAATTCTCGTCTTTGGCTCCCTGCCATGCAGATTTTATGGACGATATACGATTTGGTATTCATATTTTGATTTTTAGTATTTTTATATCACATTTTATCATTGTTTTTGTTATAATAAATGGCTTTTCAGAAGATTTTTAATATCTTCAATAAAGATGCGACTTCAGTAAGATATTCAGGAACTCAGTAAGTGTTTTTTTATATTTCCTTTGGCATGTAGTTTGTGTAAGATATGTAGAAACTATTTTATACGCTTGTTAAGACTTGGTTAAGCATTTACTTGAAGCTACCAGTTGAGGAGTTAATAAAACAATAAAAAAAGCTTAAAAGGACAATTTTTCTTACTTTTATCAATTGTACAATTTCATCAAAAATAATTTTACTTCCTAAAGTAGGCACTTATAAACGAATATTTGAATGAATGCTACCTTGCTCCTCTTGAGAAAATGCATCCCTTGCACTTGAAAAAGTCAATAATAGTTGAGTAGCGCGTTAAAACACCCAGACACACACATGGGCTCCGATTCCAGTCACGGCCAGGTACCGCCAAAGTTAATCCTCTTAGGGGAATTTATATTTTATCAATAATTTATCTAAATATTTTCCCTTCCTTTTGGTTCGCTGGTTATAGATACCAACCCGACCAAAACCGAAAACAAGACCCAATGTGTAGCCGGAGAGGTGTAGCCTGGAATGGAAATCGTGCCACTTTGCCACCGCCATTTCGGCACGGAATATGGACGATTTGTGATAAGTTTCGACCGGTTTTTCCGTGCTGGCGTTCGCCGAGACATCAAACGAACCTAACAATAACCATCAGCGGGTGAAACTTGAGAGACATTGGGGGGTTCGATAGGGTGGAGTAAGTTGGGGTCGAACTTTTTTATCCCCCCGAATGTGACCGTGACTTTGCGACTGTGGGAAAAATGGGATGTTAGTGCCACTTGTGCGATGAGATGGAGTTCTACACCTTATTGAGCAACGCCGAGCCCCATTCCAACCATTGCGATAAGCTCGGGCGGTAATGGGAAAATGCTGCTAACTGGCGGCGATGATGATGATGATGATGTGTTTAGAAGGCTAGCGTTTTGGGGAGTTTATGTTGGCAAACAGATTATGTGACAAACGGCGCCCCGATCGTGCGACCAGTCCCGTGGCTGAGATGCTCGTTTCTCGAAGGTCTGGGAATGTATGGCCTGGGTGTTGGACCTGTTGGGGAAGTGGTCGATTAGATTAGACGCAGAATGGTTGAATTTTCACGTTCGGCCAACGCTACCACCGCCCGATGGAGAGCATTTCGGGAGAGTGAGGCAATTGAAAAGATGGCATTTAAGATTGGGCTTCGGAGCCCAGCGTTAGTGGCGTTTCAGGTTTTGAAACCCCCAGGATGGAAAATAAGTGCCAAGGTGTCGTTAACTTATCGGTTGTTATTTTTCTTTCCTATGATTAGTGAGGCTGGGCGCTTAAACACCTGTAATCTTGAGAGACCGTTGAGAGTTTCATAACAATACTGGGCCTTATTAAGGCGAGGACACCATAGGACGAGGTTTGCGGAATGGGACATGATGTTGTTTAAATTTCAAGACAATTTGTTCAAGAATATTTAAAGGTACAAGTCAACTAAACAGATAATTTGTTGTCCGCTTTCGTCCACGTCCAAACTTATTGAATTATGTCATGATTAACGGCGCTTCTTTCCCACACACGTAAAAATCTGCACCAAAGCGAACCAAAGCTCTACCAAACAGGGTCATAATCAACATGCACCGAACGTCGAACCCAACTGGACCACAAAACGAGACGCACCGGCTACGTGGAAACATTCGCCCCCGAAACGCAAACGGATTTCGGGTACGGCTCCTTTGACGGTGCCGCAGTTTTGTGCTGCAGCTGGTGTAGCGTTCCGTCACGTTTTGGCAAACGCATCATATACAATCGCAAAAAAAAGAAACCCCGTGTGCAGGCGTCACCCCGGCGTCACGGGCTTTCTTTTGATCTGCACGCTTACGCCGGCGTACGTGGCGCTGTAATTACCTTCGGTAGCAGTTTTATTGCCACAATTACGGATTGCCACAATGCCGGCCGGTCAATGGCGGAAGCGAAGATTTTGGAGCAACGGTTGTGTACTGTTCTTGGTACTGATTCACAATCACCATCGTCAGGTGACTAGGGGGGGTTGATGAGTATTTTGGTGCGTTTCGAAGATAAACCTGTTAGCGGTCATTAAACTCTGTAGGGTTGTTTAATATAAGGGAGTTTTAATATATCGATACAGTGATTACAGATAACTCCAAAACTTTATGTATGTTGGGCCACAAGTAAGCTCATATAACGATCTTAAGATACTCGAAAGGATGCATGTCCAGTCACATTATAATCTTAAAAAAAATCGCCACTCAAAACATCTGTTGCTAAGAACTCCGCTAGTCACAGAAGGTCACCTAGAAACCGAAAACTCTTAGAAGGAAGGACTATGGAGGCAGGGAATTAGACTCGCCGAGCTCCGAAGTACTGGTCATGTCTCGAGAGCAGCAAAAGATCTTCCAGTCTGTTAACTTCTTTCAGGACGTTCACATACATAGAGGAGGTGTGACAGGCCATTGAGAGTCAGACGTCGTCCGCCAGAAAAGCCGGGACATTAGATTGGTAGATGACGGTAATAGACCTTGAGCGATATCTCAGCTTTCGGCAGCAGATCTACACAACAATGCAATGAATCACCCGAGAAGTAAGCAAGTAAAATTATAGTTCAAATATCATCTTAAACTGCATCAAACGACACTGTAAACGATCATGGGAACTTGGTGATCCTTGGTCAATCTAGTCCAAGCTTAACTAAGATAATAATTAATTCAATTAAACAAAGTATTCCAATTCCGAAAATATCCTCAAATCCTCAGGTAACGGACCTCAGCTTAAATAACGAACACTTGTTCCATCTGTTCTCTTCTGAACACCCCAACGAAACAAGCTGCCATGCTGCCATGCCGGGTGAGATGTGCTTTATCGGTAGTCAGGCGTTGTCGGGCTTATCGGGAAACACTCATTTATGCCACACGTCTTACCGGGCCGCCGTAGCGTACGTCAGTCCACTTTATTAGCCCGCCGAGATTATTATTCTAATGATGCTAGACTGTCGGGCAAAGACAAAGTCAAACGATCGGACGAAAAAGAAAAGGTAACATTTCCGACGGAGGAAGAGAAAAGCAATCTTAACAAATCAAACGGTACTGGTTAGGTTTCCACCCAAAACCACACAACATCGATGGTTAGTGGGTGTAAGGCGCCGGTGGTGATGGCCATCAGTTTGGGGAAAGAGCGTACGAAAGATCGCCTTCCCCTAGGCGCTCGCCCCCAGTCGAGATGGGCCGCACTTTTGCCGCACTTTGTTGGTACGATAATGGGCACCATAACTTTCGTGGTGCGATAATTTGTTTCGACCGTTTGACCCAGGTGACATTTTACGCCGTGGCTTGCCGTTGTTTTCGGTGAGCGGCTCGGGCCTTTTTTCTGTAGGCTTGTGGCACCGCTGTGGGAAAGCTTTTGCGTGGCTCGTCGTCGTTCTTTTCTCGTCGAATGGGGTGAATTATTGTAATGCGCTACTTTGCGAGGATCTGTCTGATGGAAGGCTCATCCGTTATGGCGTTTTATTGGCAGGATTGTTCGACCGGGGGGCCATCGTTAAGATAGGCAACGCAAAATAGGCGATAGGCGGTTCGCTTAACTGACCGAGGCCGCACCGCGATCGCTGAACTTTGGTCACCGGCCGGGCAGGGCATTTAATTCATTCCAACCCCGGGCAGTGTGTCACTTTGTGCGCTGATTAGTTTACGGTCATGGTTTTTCGGTTTCGGAGGATATTCGAAAACAACGAAACGACGAGCATGAGATGTTTCTTTTTTTTGTATCCCTCCCCGCGAGAAAATCCAAGGTCTCCGAAGGCAAGGATTGGTGTGGTTCGTCACAGTTTGAGGCTCACCGTGCGTGATCATCGGGGTAAATGAGATGCGATTTTAAGGTTAGCGCGCGCGTAGTTTACGATCATGGCTTAGAACGTACCGTGTCGTGCAGGAGTTTGCTAGCACGGGGTTTGAAGCATAAATCGTCACCCGGCTCTTGCGGGTTGTTGCTGGAGCCGGCTCGTGCTGGCATGGCAAAGGCCAGGTCCATTCGTTGGGAAGATTTATTCCGGATTAATCGCGCGTTAAAGCTTTCCGAGCGGGTGCGGACACGACACTACATGGGTAGCCGTTTTGTTTTTTCGGGGGCTGTGTCGTTAAGCTTTGCTTGAGTGTGGTTGGTGTTAAGGTTGTTAAAACCGATTATGCTTTCAGTGGCACGAGGAGTTGAAGGTTGGGGGAGTGGCTGCTCAGCTGGTGAAAGCTTGTACTACAGCATGATAGTGGCTGTCAACTTCTACTAGTTTTGCAATCAATCTTTGATAACTGTAAACAGCAAAACGAAAACATTAAGAATGGCGTGGAAAGATTATTATTTTTAGGACTAGGACTGTTGGAAATCACGATCTGGAGGTGATAAGAAATTACGGTCTAAACCTTGCATCAGAAAATAAACTACAAATTCATGCTGTTTGAAGTCCCTTATGTCTCTTTACCCAATTTCTTTGGAAAAAAACTCTTTTTTTTTTAAATGACAGAGATTAACACATAACAGCTCATGACACTCAGCGTCAACAGTTGAATAACAACAAATTCTTCCTTTCGTCAATGAAAACAATTCATCTTGCCGCATTCCCATGATCGTGCGACATCAGGATATGATGATTTTATAGTTTGACAGCACACCGCTTAACTCGTACAGTCCATCCACCGTAATATGCAAATGATGATCTCATGCCGAATGCTGCATTTGCTCGGTTCCCACCATCATGTTGTTGGGGTTTTCATTGGGTGCAACAAAAAGTCGTATACAGGTGTTAAGTCGCTAATGATCGCTTTCGCATCGTGGTGCATCGTACGCCGCCAAATGCACCTTACAACGGTTCCGAGATTCTTCGCGTGGCCATTCCATCAATATTACCTATGAGCGGCCTACACTTTTCTGGCCTGATGTCGCTCTCTTATCATCTTCGTGGTCCGCTCCCATAAGTGCACCATTTGTAGGGTGAACGATGAAGCCGATAAAACCCTTTCCCGAGGCTTTACTTCCTTCACATGCGATGCAGTGATAAATTGTGTAATTGATTAATGATCGACGGCAAACACGGGCACCCGGGATCAGTGCCATCAACTTCAAAAGGGCTTTTCTTTTCGCACCTTTGTTACATGTTTTACATATTTTGAAGCGCTTAAAAGAATGTTCCTGTTCCATGCATGCAAGAGAAACTGAACGCGAAGGAAAGGAAAATTTGGTGCCCCTCGAAAGTGCCATAAAATTGAGAGTGATGCTATAATTAACGTCACTACGCTAAGCGGCGAGAAGGTAGGGTTTCTTTTAGAAAAGCAAAATTGATATCGAAAGAGAATTGTAGGGTGTGTTAAATTTCTAACCAATCTGCTAAAAATGTTGATGTTTTCTTATTGAACTGGAATTGAAATTTAAATTTAATGTTGAAAGTGTAGTGTGGGCACTACACCTAAATTAACTCCTGCTTTACTCTTTCCACAACACTCTTCTGCTTACATGTTTTGATACTCAACACTTGAACCGTAAACCAAGGCTAATGCGGGTAGTTAAAAGGAACGCCCTCCAAGTACCGACAGAGTCAGTTTAATTAAAAACTTATAATGCTAGCAACAGCTACGATAAGCAATTAAGAAAAAAGTAATCAGCAAAAATTAATCTACTACATAGTCTCAAGTCAAGTGTTTCTGAAACTCTTCAAAAAAACGAACACAACAACAACCAGAAAACAGCAATGCCCAGGACATCAGCGAGTGAGATAGTGACTGTTACACATTAACCCTGCTCCGCCTCGGGGATGACAGGCCAACGGTTATTACTACCATTCGATTATTTTATTTTGCATTTTTATTAATACACATCGAGCCAACTGTTACGGCCGCCACCTTTATTGCCGGCGAAAAAACACCGAAGATCCATTGACGTTGCGTCTGCGGTACATTAATGACATCGCGTTAATGTGCATAATTTCGGCCATCCTTACGATGCAATCGCGCGACGGAAGGCGTGAAATGAAAAACACATTATCATTATTTTATGATCCATCCCCGAACGGCAGCCGAACAGGATGGTAAAGAAGTGCACGACACGCAAATCAGTACCAGAGGTTCGCGATTGAATGGTGTCGAAATAGGTTGGTGCATGAATGAGACTGATGCTTTTAGGCAGAATGATGCGTGGAATGCACATTAAGGTGAAATTATTCCCTGGTTTTAAGCAGACAGACAGGCCTGTCAATGAAATGCGGCACATCGTTAGCAGCTGCATTCCCGGTTGGTTTTTAAGGTTACATTGTTGCTTTCGCGTAAAATCTCGACACGATCGATCTCGACGACGGTCTGGGAAAGCTTTCTCATGGAGATCTCGTAGTTGCGAACCGTTGTTCCCGGACTTCTTGGGTGATAAAAAATCAATTTCAACCACTCGGTCACCCGTGCACTGTAGGCTCTCTGCTCGTTAATGAAAATGAAGGTGATAAATTGAATTAGCATTCCCACACCATTTAGCGTCGCCCGGTCGCCCAGTTGACCGGTGCTTTCCGAACTAGCGCGTAGCTTCTTCGACACGCGCACTAAAAGCTTTGCCCGAGCCCTTACCGCCTAGCTAGGTGGATCGCGAACGACAGTCGAAGTGCTAATTAATTATCATACAAATTGATAGCGTAAATTTTGAACACGATCTTTTTCGGCTTGGATGTCGGTATCTCGGGGATCGGTATAGGGCACAATTTATGGGAAAAGCTCCTGCTCCCAAACGGCTTTCCACCTCCGAAGCGATCGCCAGTGTTTGCGGTGATCGGTTTGCAATGAGCAATTAAGGTGATGTGTTTTGTTGGTTGCCACGCTGGCCACTGTTAACCGGCGGCGATGGACGTGATTTGGAGCGATGTTAGTGTTGGTTTGGAATGGGAATGTTTTCGGTGTGCAGGAAAATTGACGATGATGAAATCAATTTCAACCGCTCGCTCACCCTCACCCGCTCACTGTAGGCTCTCTGTACTGTAGGGGGGGAGCAGTGCTTGTAGTTTGAAGTTTTTTTTATAGCGAAAATAACAAACGAACAGGGAATGGCTCAAATAATAGATTGATTTAATCTTGATTTAATAGAATGAATTTTTATACTTTGGAGAGATTCTGAATTAATGAAATAGTTTAGTATTGTTTTCCCGATAATAATCATATCATGACAACATGATGACAATAATCATTACTTCCCCATGGCAAGTCCATTGAGCTCCACAGTGAAAGATCTTTATGCTTTTTGAATATCAACTGTTGATCAAGGAAGTCCTCGAGGTATCATCAGTGGTGGATACCCTATCGAATGTATCTCAAATATACTAGAGTAGGTTTTATCAGAATCTTTTGGTATAAAGATTAATTAAGTAAAGTACTCATTAAAATTGATTAAAATTTACCGACTGAAATAAATTTAAAACTATTCTCTGACTACCGTAAACCATCACGAAACTAATTACATCACTCCGCTGATGGACCATCCTTCCAGAAACACCACTTGAGGTTCGTCTATCAACACCATTCGACAACGGAGTGGTGCGGCACTTTCAAGCGACAAAACGCATGCCAATAACCGCTTTATCTAGTCACCAACCCGATCGAGTAAATATTGACACAACGACCAACCAAGTCCAGTACTCCTAGACTCCCTCTCCCACTGGTGACAATGTATGGGCCACACACCCAAAGCAGGGCGGTGGAAAAGCGGCACCTTTCAGAGGGAATCGAACGGTGAAGAGCAGAACGGTTGGTAACTGCTGCCGGGCAACCGTGTCGGGCGTGTAGTTTTCGACGAGCTGTTGTACTTCTGAAGTGTTCCCCCTCACCACAAACCCGAGTCGAGTGGCGGCGCTCAGGTCCAATAAACTTTGCACAAGTGCGACGACACTCCGCACCATGCCCCTGGGCCATAAAGGGAGGCGCGCGTGCTCGGTACGTCAAGTGTGTTGGCATGGTTTTCGGAGAAGGCTTGCCAATATCCGGCCGCCCGCTAACTACTTGATAGTTTGTATCGGGTGGGAAGGAACGAGAGGGTGGGCGAAACGGCAACAAAATGCGCGGCAAGCTGGATCGATAGACGATAATAGGATCTGCGGTTGAAGTGCATCATCATCATCATCAGTCGCTCGAGCGCCTAGCAATCGCCAATTAATGCATCGTCAAACAAATGAGCCGCATTAGCGAGACGGCGTCAGCAGGCACTGTCAACGGCTTGGGTGCCCTGCCAGTGCACGGAAGAACCGAACGTGACCATTTTGCTAGCCGGCCTACTTTGTTGCCAGCGATGATTGACGATCGTTCGGGATCGCTTGGTTGGGGGGAGCGCTCCTGACGCAGCCGAGCATGTGTGGCATGATGTAAGTTTTAATGGCTCACTAATAAGCACAAGTAATGATTGATAAGCGGATATAGGAAAATGAGTCGCGAGGAGGTTCGGTCGCTCGGTTCTAGCTTTAGGACTGGTGAGAGAATATTGGTTTTTATAGTTAAGTAATTTGACCTTTTCTAATGCCTTTTTTCTTTCATAGGTGCCCAGAAATGTTTCAAAACTGTGTGTCAATCATCATACCATAAGCATAATACCGTACTATTACCCGTAATCGCTATCATCAAACGTGTAATGACCGATTAAGACGACCATTTGTGTGTTGGAAATTTCTTCTCATTTCTCGCCTCACTTGTAAAAGGCGGCAAGCTGGATCGATAGACGATAATAGGATCTGCGGTTGAAGTGCATCATCATCATCATCAGTCGCTCGAGCGCCTAGCAATCGCCAATTAATGCATCGTCAAACAAATGAGCCGCATTAGCGAGACGGCGTCAGCAGGCACTGTCAACGGCTTGGGTGCCCTGCCAGTGCACGGAAGAACCGAACGTGACCATTTTGCTAGCCGGCCTACTTTGTTGCCAGCGATGATTGACGATCGTTCGGGATCGCTTGGTTGGGGGGAGCGCTCCTGACGCAGCCGAGCATGTGTGGCATGATGTAAGTTTTAATGGCTCACTAATAAGCACAAGTAATGATTGATAAGCGGATATAGGAAAATGAGTCGCGAGGAGGTTCGGTCGCTCGGTTCTAGCTTTAGGACTGGTGAGAGAATATTGGTTTTTATAGTTAAGATATTAGACCTTTTCTAATGCATTTTTTCTTTCATTAGTGCTCAGAAATGTTTCAAAACTGTATGTCAATCATCATACCATAAGCATAATACCGTACTATTACCCGTAATCGCTATCATCAAACGTGTAATGACCGATTAAGACGACCATTTGTGTGTTGGAAATTTCTTCTCATTTCTCGCCTCACTTGTAAAAGCTTGGTCACATTTACTAATCCCAACACTTTCTCTAAGCTACCCATCGTTGGGCTGCAGGCGCCCATTCCTTTACCTTCTGGTCTTTGCACTCTTACATCCCTATGATGATGATACAAGAGTTGGTCTGGGTGAACGTGAAACGAAAGCCTCGCATTTTTTGTCTTTTTACACCCATTCGTTCTCACACGCCACGGCGCAATCGGCGGCATAATCCTCACGTCGCTCATTAAGCGCATTAATAAAGAAAATTTATACCTTTTCCTTGTCTCTGCGGTCGGCCGCGTAAAGAGTTATGATTTTATTTGCTTCCCTTGCGCATGAGCCCACCATGTTCCCCACTGTACCTATTCCGATTACGAGCTGGACACAGACGGACGGACCGCCGCGTCAAGTGTCTTCATGGTCGCGAAACGCGCCAAGATTGATCAGAGCCGCCTTCCGGCCGTGCGTCGCTGCAGTCGGCAAGCCGCGATAATAAATGGCTGGGCGTTTATAAATCAAATCATCTATTAAATGGACTAACCGACCATCACCTCTCCCGGGTTCGTTTCGCCGTACCCGGTGGTGCGGTTGATGGTTGATCGTTTACAAGCTGCATTGCTTGTTCGCAGTTAATGGGAGCAACTGGTCCTGGTTAAAGCGGAACCTCTGTCGCTGTCCTTGTTTTGGTGATGCGCGGATAATGCATTTGTTTTTGTCTTTTGTAATCATAATTATCGTTACAAACGCGGGTTCGGGTTCCTTTCCACATCGGGGCTAATGGAAGATGATAGTCGTTACTGTCGCCGATCGTTTAGTGAACACTGCTGAACAGATAATTCACGTATTATGATTACCACCAGCGATAGTACTGAAGTTATGGCTAATAAAAGGAAAGTAAAACACGTACCTTAGCGTTAGGAACCACGCAACTCTAGTTCTCGCTCTTTACTTTATTCGACTTAAAATAGTGCGTTGTACTTCGGCGCAGATGCTTCATCTCACTCCGTCTGCCAGCGTTTCTCAGTTTCTTCATGAAAAATAGCATCACCATCCGGGGATTCATCACCACATCGCCGTATGTTCCGATGCGGCGAAACAGTTTCGTAATGTTGACCATACGCATCATGGCGATCTTTTCACTGCCCCTTCCGACACCGGTCCAGCTACACTTGGTCATAAACTTTTTCGTAAACAGCAAATCAATTGCTTCCGTCATTCGATTTTCACTCTTGTCGTCCGTTATGTTGCTGTTAAGCCAGTGGAAAATTTGCTCCTGGTACGCGGTGTTTTGTAGATTTTCGTTAAAAGCTTCCAAGCTTTCTAACGTATCGATTTGCTCAAACTCAAAGTCACTTATCATCGGTTGGCGCTGTGTGATTCCTACAGCACTGATACCATGTTTGTGTAGCACAAGTTGTACTATAGATTCTAAGCGTATAATTTTTTCGTTCACCTTTCGGACGTACACATCGAGCACAAATATTTGTCCTTCCATCTTTCGGAGAAAGTTTAGCACATCGATTTCGGACATTTGTTTCAATTGTGCAGCTGTAGTTAATTCTCTTCCTGTAGGCAGTGTTGCAGAAAGAGGTGATGCTGTGTAAAAAAAGGAAAAAAATATATTTGCAAACAAAAATGGGATTTAATATCTTTGCATTAGCTTGGGAATATGCACATCTATTACCTTTTTCATTCCGTTCAACGTTTTCGATAGGAGAATCGGAAAAATCTTCCTCCATCCGACAGGGTGATTCGGATTTTTGCATTCGCACCGGTGTACGCTTTGGTGTCTCGATGGATACTCCTTTCAGCTTTAAAATATGCTCGTAAGCTTCTAATTGATTAGGAATGTCGATCTTTCGCACAACACAATCCATCTTCAGCCATGTTGTGTTGCCCAAACTGTCTCCATCGTTTAACAGTTTATACATTTTGGGTCCAACAAATTTTGGCCACAGAAGGATCGTTTCCTTACGACGAGTGTCTAAAATCCATCCCTCGGGAACTACGCAGAGTTCCTGGGTGCCATCTTCTTCGCGTGCTTCAACGATTGCAAATGGCATCGTGAGGTTACTAAGGGTTTTTGGGGGAGGGTTTTTGATAGAAAATTGTCGATTTTGACGAACAAAGTTATCTTTAAGTAAAAATTATGTTGCGAAAAACGTTTGTTAACAAAGCTGTAATAGAAACAAAACAAGAAACATCATATTACAATAGTAGATATCATATTGTAAACGAAAGGTACACGAACAGATGTAGCGTAAGTTTTAAAGAAAGGCACGAGGCATTCAGCGCTTAAATTTCAAGTCAGGTTTTGGCTTAATGGCAGAAGTATACGTATGGTTTTGTGTTTAAGATTTAAAACGTATGAATCATTTTGTTTAGTAACATTTCAGTCGAATAATTTATTTCTACATTTATCCAAGGCGTCAACCGTTTATTACGTAACGCTGCAAAGGGGAATCGGATGCACAATTATTATTGAAACTCGTATTTTAGATGTAGTTTTTCATATGATAAATAGCAACTAACAGCACTAACTAACGCACCGACGATGATGTAATTAAATAATTTAGAAAATTAAATGTTCCGCACCAGCAACAATTAATAATTAAATGCTGAAGAAATTCAATTAAAATCTGTATTATTTGTGCGTAAATCAAAATCAGAGAATCTTTAAATCGGTTGAAAAATTCCCAATAATCGCGTAACGTAATTAATGGACGGCATCTAACCGGCGAATGTGTGAAGGCTGTCGCTTTGGAACTTTTGTTTCAACCCAAGCAAATCAAAACAATGCACCCACGGTATCGCTTAAACAGCGTAAAACGATATATACGCTCGTATTAATCATTATTATCGCTTTTGCAATGTACAGCTACCATAGTTGTAGCGACTATGCAGCAGTAAAAGTATTTTATTTGTAGCTATTAACTAAAACCTCGAGATTCTCCGTGCTTACGGCAGCGGCAAAGCAGCAAACACTCGCTTGTACGCTTGTACAAAACCACTGTTTTATTCACTATTAAATGAGTATTAACTCACCTTTTTCACTGTCCCGATGGTTTTTTCACGATTCGTGAATGTGTTCACTACACTTTCGGCGTATAATATTGCGAATAATGTATTTTTCTCGTTACATAAACAAACACCGCACCGCTTATGCAGCTGCCAAGCACCGCCTAGTGACAGCTCGCTGCTTCAACCGGGCGCCGTTGTCACTTTGAAGCTGCATGCGTTTATGACATTCGGTTCACAGCTCCACTGTATTGTGAAGCGAATGCTGCGGATACAAACAATTGAATCATACAATACAAAGTTTGTTTTAATGAAATAAAGCTTATGTTGATATGAAATGATGAGCTTCTTTTTATTATTTAAGTACTACGAACTGAAAGCAAATCGTTACCTTGAATCGCTTCGCAACCGTTCGTCGGTACTATTTAGTGGTAAATTATGAGCTTGACCATTGCCAGGGGGATAAATCGCATAAAGGAAGGCTAATCACGGCGCGTCGGTCGAGATGCGGTAGCCACCGGCACACTCCATTAAGCGGACTAGAAGCTATCTCGTGGCTGAGCGTCCCGGATCGCCTGAACCGGCTACTTCTCGCGCTCGTTTGCGGTACCGGGATGGTGCAATTTGTGGCGATTAATCATGTCATTATTCACACTACCGGCGCTGGCGGGGTCTATTTCGTGACGAAATGCTTGTGAACTGCCTGCTCGCAAACTGATGTAACCAGCCGAGTGCTCGCAAAGTGCTGGAGCTGAGAGGAAAAGTGGGAAAAGCTAAGTAACCTTTCTTTGCTCCCTTTGCTCGTTAATCGTTCCGTTTTCGTTTATGAGATAGCCATTTGTGGAACCTTTTTTCTGTAATGTTGTTTTTTTTGTTTCATCGCCCGAAGACTGATTCCTGTGCGATTTCTCCTGGACTGTGCTGAATCATCGCGCATCATGCACATTTTCCGGCCTTTCCTTCTTACCTTGTGTCTTTCATCCGGAGGATGCTCACCAGTGACCACCAAAAGCAGTGACATCGTTAACGGTGAAGAAACAAAACAAGAAACATCATATTACAATAGTAGATATCATATTGTAAACGAAAGGTACACGAACAGATGTAGCGTAAGTTTTAAAGAAAGGCACGAGGCATTCAGCGCTTAAATTTCAAGTCAGGTTTTGGCTTAATGGCAGAAGTATACGTATGGTTTTGTGTTTAAGATTTAAAACGTATGAATCATTTTGTTTAGTAACATTTCAGTCGAATAATTTATTTCTACATTTATCCAAGGCGTCAACCGTTTATTACGTAACGCTGCAAAGGGGAATCGGATGCACAATTATTATTGAAACTCGTATTTTAGATGTAGTTTTTCATATGATAAATAGCAACTAACAGCACTAACTAACGCACCGACGATGATGTAATTAAATAATTTAGAAAATTAAATGTTCCGCACCAGCAACAATTAATAATTAAATGCTGAAGAAATTCAATTAAAATCTGTATTATTTGTGCGTAAATCAAAATCAGAGAATCTTTAAATCGGTTGAAAAATTCCCAATAATCGCGTAACGTAATTAATGGACGGCATCTAACCGGCGAATGTGTGAAGGCTGTCGCTTTGGAACTTTTGTTTCAACCCAAGCAAATCAAAACAATGCACCCACGGTATCGCTTAAACAGCGTAAAACGATATATACGCTCGTATTAATCATTATTATCGCTTTTGCAATGTACAGCTACCATAGTTGTAGCGACTATGCAGCAGTAAAAGTATTTTATTTGTAGCTATTAACTAAAACCTCGAGATTCTCCGTGCTTACGGCAGCGGCAAAGCAGCAAACACTCGCTTGTACGCTTGTACAAAACCACTGTTTTATTCACTATTAAATGAGTATTAACTCACCTTTTTCACTGTCCCGATGGTTTTTTCACGATTCGTGAATGTGTTCACTACACTTTCGGCGTATAATATTGCGAATAATGTATTTTTCTCGTTACATAAACAAACACCGCACCGCTTATGCAGCTGCCAAGCACCGCCTAGTGACAGCTCGCTGCTTCAACCGGGCGCCGTTGTCACTTTGAAGCTGCATGCGTTTATGACATTCGGTTCACAGCTCCACTGTATTGTGAAGCGAATGCTGCGGATACAAACAATCGAATCATACAATACAAAGTTTGTTTTAATGAAATAAAGCTTATGTTGATATGAAATGATGAGCTTCTTTATATTATTTAAGCACTTCGAACTGAAAGCAAATCGTTACCTTGAATCGCTTCGCAACCGTCCGTCGGTACTATTTAGTGGTAAATTATGAGCTTGACCATTGCCAGGGGGATAAATCGCATAAAGGAAGGCTAATCACGGCGCGTCGGTCGAGATGCGGTAGCCACCGGCACACTCCATTAAGCGGACTAGAAGCTATCTCGTGGCTGAGCGTCCCGGTGGCAATTGGTGCGGCTACCGAACAACGGATCGCCTGAATCGGCTACTTCTCGCGCTCGTTTGCGGTACCGGGATGGTGCAATTTGTGGCGATTAATCATGTCATTATTCACACTACCGGCGCTGGCGGGGTCTATTTCGTGACGAAATGCTTGTGAACTGCCTGCTCGCAAACTGATGTAACCAGCCGAGTGCTCGCAAAGTGCTGGAGCTGAGAGGAAAAGTGGGAAAAGCTAAGTAACCTTTCTTTGCTCCCTTTGCTCGTTAATCGTTCCGTTTTCGTTTATGAGATAGCCATTTGTGGAACCTTTTTTCTGTAATGTTGTTTTTTTTTGTTTCATCGCCCGAAGACTGATTCCTGTGCGATTTCTCCTGGACTGTGCTGAATCATCGCGCATCATGCACGTTTTCCGGCCTTTCCTTCTTACCTTGTGTCTTTCATCCGGAGGATGCTCACCTGTGACCACCAAAAGCAGTGACATCGTTAACGGTGAGGGTAAATCAACCACAAGCGCAAGCCTCCAAAAATGCATCCCAAGCAAGTTAAGAACTTAATTGCGAGTACATCATTCACCGAGCACTGAGCAGCTTTCAGCTTTCAGTGGGCTTTGCCAGTTTTACAGGTTGCAATTAAAACGGAATAAATTATGCGAATGTCCGCCTCCAACCACTGCCGCCACCTTTATCTTTCGGCTGTGGAAATATTCTCCTGCTGGATCATTTCCGGCCTAAAAACCGATACGATCAGATCGCTTCTGGTTCGCAACATTCCCTGTGCTGGCGAAGATGTCTTTTCCCCAAGGGTGCGTAATGATAAACGGTACAAGCCTTCGGGGAGAACAAGTGGATTTGGATCATTTTGGAGTTTTCATTGACTGCGTGCCTGTCGGCTTCCGAATGCAATCAGCGACCGCGGCACTACGCAAACGGATGCATCTAATCGCTGTCGGTTGATCGCCGTTTTGCTCAGGAATGTTCATCTTTTGTGCAGCATTCTGCGCTTCTTTGCTTTGCCGAGGCAAGTGTGAAGATCAGGATATATTTTCTCAAAGGATTTCTCCTGGACTGTGCTGAATCATCGCGCATCATGCACGTTTTCCGGCCTTTCCTTCTTACCTTGTGTCTTTCATCCGGAGGATGCTCACCTGTGACCACCAAAAGCAGTGACATCGTTAACGGTGAGGGTAAATCAACCACAAGCGCAAGCCTCCAAAAATGCATCCCAAGCAAGTTAAGAACTTAATTGCGAGTACATCATTCACCGAGCACTGAGCAGCTTTCAGTGGGCTTTGCCAGTTTTACAGGTTGCAATTAAAACGGAATAAATTATGCGAATGTCCGCCTCCAACCACTGCCACCGCCTTTATCTTTCGGCTGTGGAAATATTCTCCTGTTGGATCATTTCCGGCCCAAAACCGATACGATCAGATCGCTTCTGGTTCGCAACATTCCCTGTGCTGGCGAGGATGTCTTTTCCCCAAGGGTGCGTAATGATAAACGGTACAAGCCTTCGGGGGGAACGAGTGGATTTGGATCATTTTGGAGTTTTCATTGACTGCGTGCCTGTCGGCTTCCGAATGCAATCAGCGACCGCGGCACTACGCAAACGGATGCATCTAATCGCTGTCGGTTGATCGCCGTTTTGCTCAGGAATGTTCATCTTTTGTGCAGCATTCTGCGCTTCTTTGCTTTGCCGAGGCAAGTGTGAAGATCAGGATATATTTTCTCAAAGAAAATCGATTTTTTCGCAGCTTCTGAGCCACGCCCTGGCGATTCAAAAAGCGGAATCGGACATCTTTGATTGTTGCTTCTAAGCGGGGTTCACTGATGCTTCTGGGAAAAGCATGCAAGTCTGCGAGGACTTAAAGATCGTAACAGAGGGCGACTGATTGGATCACTATTTTTGTTTGCCAGCAAGAAGGATGCAGGTGCAAGATCGTTCGATTACATGTAATTGTAGCACCATTCGTGCTTAAATCGATTTGTTTAATTCGATGTTCATATTTTTCATCCAATAAAAGTTTACTGTGGGTTGTGCGCTTGAGAAATACATAAGTAATAGATTGATTTTTAACTAGATTAAATGTGTGAGAATCTTTTCACACTGTGAGTTCCGCTTATGCTTGGTTCTTAATCGTCAACTTGAGTTTTTTTTTTGGTTCTTTAGCATTATTGGAACAGTTGCTTACATACAATTGAAACGCGTTTTAAAAACATCAAAATAGAGACACAAAAAGAGACGTAAGAGATTGCACTACGAATCGAAAAATATACAGAACTCCTTGAAATGACAACAATGAAACACAATTCTCCTTTTAAGACATGCGCCTCCGGGGCAATCAAATTCAACTGTGGCTGGGTTGCTGATGGGATGAAATAAACCTGAAAAAGCAAAGCAAAACATAAGAAAGCAGCAACACTCAACCACTGCCAAATAGTATGAATAAAAACTGATTTTCGCGTGCAAATGTGTAACTTGTTCCGGCGTGGAAAGAATGCAAAAAATAGGACAGAACTGTCAGCGTCCGGACGGTTGCATTAATTTCGCACCCAACATCTGTTTCAAACCACTCCTGCGACCTTTACGTGATTAACTTTCCCTTCTAGTTAACAGCTTGACGCAAAGCACCAATGCTCTGGGGCACCGGCAATACTGACCCCGAAATAAATGCAGAATCAAACAGTCGAATTTGGTTTGGTTTGTCGTCGTACAAATAAATAAATATTCATCAGCGTCTGCAACACAGAACAGCGCCTGAGATGTAAGTGTTGCTGCCGGGATGGCTTTCTAAAGGTATGTGTGCTGAAATTGAGTCGTACGCCGCCGAATATTCGTTACTCGAGTGCCGTCCCCAGACGTTCCCTCTATGTCCTGTTCTGTGGTCCGTCATCAGTCATACACCTTCGTGCCGTTTGGGGTGTATTGCTTGCGTAAATAATGATCGCTCCTCAGGGATTGCTTGAAAGCAACTTCATCTTTGGTAGTGCGAAGTTAAAAAGCGGGTCACCGCAAGAATCCCGGTGAATCCGGCAGCAGGGCTCATTATTCACTGCACCCCACCGGGCAGCTGTGGTCGCTGTGGGAGGATGCCGACTGCAGTGCGCAGTGCACGCATTGTCATGTTTGATCGAACGCACGAGCGTGCACTTTTCACCCACGGCACACTCAATCCAACGATCGCTCGGAGTTGTTCTCTCTGTGACTGGTCTGGTGGTGGCGTGTGTTGCTTCTTCCTCGAAACCATAGCACTTGGCAACAAGTAAATCTTAATCCGCGACGCGATTTTTATTTTCCCTTCGAACCGACCACTGCGACCGTCCGATATCGATCACTGACAGGACAATTGACAGATCGCGCGTGATTCATTACCACTTGTCGATCGTGGAACCTGGCGTCCTACCTTCGACGGTTGATATGTGGCACCGGGTGGAGCATATGCATAATGCTATGATAAATGAGCGATTTGCCTTTCGGATTTTCGATTGATGCAAGTACAACGTACCGTGTTTGGGGATACATTTTTGGATCGGATATTTGGTGCGGAACAATGGCGATATCTACATTTTATGCGCTGCGTTTTGGTTTAACAATCGAGAGTTCCGACTCAATCAGTTTTTTGTTTGTAGATGCAAAGGTTTTTGCCAGGAGCGAAGTATGGATCATTTTTGTAATTTAGTTTTGCAGAGTTTTCAGTTTGAAGAACATATTTTGTCAAAAGGATATTCAAAATTTTGGAGAAAGAATGACAAACTAATAGCAAAGAATTCCAATTTTACAACCTCCTTTGATTGTGCTCAAAATATATAAATAAAAGAAAAGTAAAAATGATAAACTAATATCCCAAAACTTTCATCCATGCTTTGAACATCAAAGGTTGGTTCTCTTAAGCTTTGTTAAGCTTCCTTTCTTATGTTAACACTCCTGTTCCTGCTACAGACATCGTGGACTTGTTTATCCCTGCCGTCTGCTGCCTGTGAGACCATAACTCTGCAATCATCCCAACCATTTGCATACGGTCACTGTTACTCGACCGATTGCGGTCAACACACAACGCTCATTTCGTCCCCGGCAATTCGATAATAATTCTTGTTCCGCATCTGATTAATGATCAACAAATTTGTTTTCTCTGATGCGCGCGCTCTGTTCCTTTATCGCACCACAGCATGCAGGACGGAAGCCAACGTCATCCTCGATCCGGGAACGTGTTGTAGTCGCCTGGTAGCCCCTTCTTCGGAAGAAGCGTGGAACCGATAAAATACAAGTGCAACACGGGCAGAAAACTGAAGTCCCGGATTGCTGCCAGGAGAATGCGCATATCGGGACGAAATAAACGATGCGCACAATATCTTTCCACAGGCCCGATCTTCGATTCGCGTCTCCGATAGCGTGCTGGCCCTGTGGCCAAACGGTACACGGCCCTGGTACGAACAATCTCGTTCCACTGTGCCATGCTCTGGCCCCTTGGGGAGAGACAATAAAAGCTAACAAAATAGCAGCAGCAGTGGAATAAAATGTAAAGAAGGTAGCACACGTGTTGCAGCGAGATTCGCGTTCGCGGGTAGCAGCTGCCGTTATTTATTTGTAATTGTAATCATTAAATTACGCGCAACAATCGGCATCATGGCATCCACCGAAAACAACCACCGAACAGGGATATCAGGGAGCGGCAAATTTTCATTCCAATCGACATATTTTTCCCGTTCTGTCTGGCGGTTGGGGGAGGTGAGGAGACGCAGGCGAGCGGGAGGTTGGGATTCGTGCGCAGATTGCAGCACTTTCGACTGCATGCGACTGCAGGCGACAGCAGGCGGAGAGTCTTGCTTTGTCGATGGAGCGGTTGGTAGTGGTATTGTTGTTTAAAATATTTAGTCCAGTACAAGGAAAGGTTGAATATATTCGGCAGAGATCATTAGGTACTTGCTGGTTTGTTTTTGAATTTTTAAAGCATTGGAAATTTATTTATTTATTTATCCTTACAATTTGATAGATAGGGGAACAAAATCTTGAGAATTATCGAGTAGATAAGATCGTCCGTAGAAGTAATGATTGTATCTTTAAAAGACGCCTGAGAGATACACCAAAAATAATCAGTTCTTTGTATTGCTTCCTATAATACAAATTCAATTTCCCAATAAAGGTCTGAAGTCTGTTTACTTCGAGAATCCAATATATAGAAGGTCGTCAGTAAAAGTGAGGAAGAAAGCGAAAGAAAGACGCCTAGAGATACTACAAAAAGAAAACATGGAATTATTGTACAAAAGAGGTTATCTAAGCAATTTTGAGTACTAGTGCTGCTTTCAAGAGTTCGGAAAACATCACACTAGAGGACGTGGCGTTGTTAAAGAGACGCTTTGAAGTAAAACCGGTATAAGTTTCAATTTAAGAGGTTAAAGGAAAAGACATAACTTCCCAATTCCTCGAAAAGTGTGGCAACATTTGAATTAGTTTTAAGTAGAAGATTTGAAGCCATGTTTTAGCTAGGAATAAATGAAGTTTTCAATAATTATAATAATCAATAAATAAAGTTGAATGAGCCTTGATAATGGGAAATAAATAAGTTCTCACTAGGATTTGTATGTTGATTTTACTTTTGTATTACCTTTGGAAAAAGTTTGTTATTTTAAACGTTATTAATTATATTACAAGCATTCAAAATACAATACTTTAATTGTTAGGAATTTTAACATCTTTATTAAGACACGTGAGATAAATTTCCTGCTTGAGTCGCAAGCGTCTGGTTCTAAAATATTTACTTTGTACTTTGTTCACCTTGCACCAGTTTGTCCATCTCAAACCTGGAGAATGGTGCACCAGTCCCAAAAATATGCAACCCAACCGGTTGACGTATTTGATTTCCGGCGCATACTAATGCTATCGCGACCTCGGATGCTTTACCGTCCCTGGGTCGATTCGCGCTCGGTAAAGCAATTGAGCAATATGGCGCGCTTGGAGTGGTTTGTAGAGGTGCACATTAACCGGTGCAGCTCCCGGACCGGATGCTTGCTGACGTTCCTCTTCCAACAGCACCTGCCGTACCTCGTCCAGCACGGCCGGATCCAATCGAAGCCCTTCGGATGTTTTGATACCGAGCAAGACACGCTCGTACCGTCCGTACCGATCGGCGTCCGTTTCGAGGTTATAGGTGCGCGTACCCTTGAACGGTTCCGTCCGGCACGTGCCGATGGCAACCGTTAGCACAAGCAGCAACTGGGAACGAGTTTTGCGGAGAAAGAGAACTAAGGTCTGATGTTTTCGTATATTGACAGAAACTTACTATCGCTTTCATTGTGCACGATCGAACGAACTACCCGCTGGGGACCAAATGGTCGGCCACGCTGGACATTGGCGTGCTTTTATACTACGTGTGCCCATGTGTGCTCTGGAGACTGGGACACACGGGCACATCGAGCTATCCGTCCATTCACCTTGCTCATCGCCAAATCCGATAATGATTTCCAGTTGGAATGGAACGATCGGCCGCTCGAGCGAGCCACAAACCTCTGCAAGAAACTGCGTCCTTGATGTGTTGTGGCAGGAGATTGGATTTTGTCGTAAAGTGCATTTCGTGGTGACCCTTTTGCCGATTACTCGCTTAGCCCAAACTGTCCACCCAGCGGGCGCGTGCTGTTTAGCGGGCTCATCGCCCCGAAGATCCAACCATCTCTAGTGGTTGAGACGATTGATGAATGACACCCTAATGTGTTCGTCCGTGACCCGGATCGGCCCGATGATCCCATCTGCCAGGGGAGATGATGTCGTACCCGACTGTACCTTCCTATATAATTAACAACTTCGGCTCGGATTTTTTTTTCTCTCCTCCGATCGCTCTCTTGTTTTGACTCAATCAACGATCCAAATCGATCGGATATTCAAACCTATGCATGATCGATCTGCGGTTGCGTGCGACTGCTGATTTGAGCTGTCGTAATAGAGACCCCGATCACGGGTGATCGGGTTTCATCGGCAAAGACACGCGACCAGGTCGCGACACCGACCGGTGAAAGATCGGTCACCTTTAGCTTGCCAAGAGTTCGAAATGTACGGCACAGTCGCCGTGTTTCGGAACCTGTTCAAACGGTTTCTTTTTTGGGCTGTTGTACTGGTGAGTTTAATTCGAAAGGCCGAAACCCTCGCCGAAGGAGCTGTTGATTGAAATTACTCGCGGTGGTTTTGGTTGTTGTCGCTACTCAACTGTCAACTTACCCGTTTATCTTTGTCCGGTGCGAATCGGTGAGCTTTTGGGGCTTGTTTTTGTTGTGTGGTTGTTGCCGTGCCTCACCAGCTGTGTAAAGCCTGGAAGTTTTTTTTTGTACATCAACATCGGTCCGGTTTTTGGGCGGTTTCTTTTGTGCGCATTGGAAGAAAGGGACGGGACCGTTGGGGGTAATGTTTTCTTGCCTTTGTGAAGTACATTTGTGCCCGTAAAGATGGGGCCTGGAACGTGTGTGTGTGTGTGTGTGTGTGTACGATCGAACGTGACCAAATAGGTGCGATCAGCTTGTGCAATGGTTTGATTGCGGTTCGAAATTCTGTGCTTTCCCTGGCTGTGATGCTGATGGGAAACGGGATGCGTCAACGAACAACACATCCTCCCGGGACAAAGCGTTGAATTCCAATCGGCAATGATTACTTTGGCATTGATTGGCAGCTGATGGTGTCGGTGAAGCAGCGCTTTACGACCCATTTTGATGATTTTGAAATGCGATTTTTAATGCGTTGCGGATCTTGTTGTCTTTTTTGTTGCACTTTACGGTAATTTATCCTTGTTTGGAGGGTGGTTAAAATATGTTTAAAGTAACAAAAGTTAAGTTAACTACTTAAAAAGATGCAAGTTTCAGTTCTTTTTTCCTCACTGGGCAATAGAATTATATTTGATTTAGAATTGCATGATATAAAATTAATTTTGCTTCTTTGTCTACTTCGACAACATTCATCAGTTTAGTAAAACTTGAAATTAATATAAATATTGTCTGCAATTTCAAAGCTTTTGCCATATATTCTTCATGCACTTGATTGGGCATTAATTTTTTTGTATTAGTAATTTTTCTTTTTTATTTTTGACTAAGTTAATAATTTATTTTAATAATATTTAATTGGTTTATCAATTGATTAATTGATTGATTGGTTTATCAATTTTAGTATTTGCTACTTCATGTGTTTATTTTTATTTTTTATTTCATTGGTTTTATTTTTATCTGTGTATTTTATAATCTATATATTTATTTATTAGAATATAACTGCTTAGCTTATTCCCTTTACTTCTTGTGCATATATAGTACAACAAATACAAAGCATTTCTTCCTTGATCCGTTCCATAGCCTGGATATGTTTGGTATTTTTTTAATTTTATCAAGTCTTAATGTATTAAATCATTTGTTTACTTAATTTTTTTCTCTTTGTTTTGTTTGAGACATTTAATAAGTTATCTTATTTGTTTATTCTTTTTATTATTTCAATCATTATGTTTTTTATGATTTTGTTGAAATGGTTTGATAATTTTTTATCATATGACAAAAACGTTTATCATCCTGGGTCTGTAAAAGTATGTGATAAGGTGTACCCGTTTGTTCTAATAATACAATTGGCAGCATTTAACTGATCAGCACCAAATTGACAACGGTTGTAAAGCTCTTACCGAAAACCATCCTGCGTTCCTGCATCCCTTACCATATCCCATATCCCCCAAGTGATTCATTCACTTCCCATTACCGTATCATTACACGCACTTCACTATCATCGTCATCGAACCACGGGGGTAATTTAGTTAATTTACTCAATAACAACGTCACATAACGGGGTAACGGGCGACCTTCCCAACACCAGCACGTTCCGTCACCACAGACCAACACACACACACATACAATCGTACGCACGGGATAACAAGGGGTTCGTCGCCATATCGCTGATTGAATTCTTTTGTTTCTCGGCCTCTCGTGCTGAGAGATCTTATTTCGGATCCCGTAGCCGCAGTTTAATGGTGATGAGTTCGGCGAAATGGAACGAACGAACCTCGTTGCCAGTAATAAAAATTTGTGTCACAGAAAAATGCACCATACCTTCACGCAAACCCGAGGTGTTCCGATACGTGTGTTGGAGCTGTGATGCAGAGGGCACTCGATGAAAGGACACTGTTTTAATGGTCCAGTTCGGTTCGGGAGCACAGGTTGTCGCACATTCTTCGGGGCAAGAAACAGCTGAAACGAACCGAACATTCTACGAATCGGCAGAACTGTGGGGGTAGCTGTGAAATCTGCTCGCCAATCGGCGACTACTGGTGGTGGCCGAACGATTTCGGGTTTAAATGGATACCGCTGGTAATGAGTACGATTTATTATACCTTTCCTTTCCGTTGTGCGAGTGTGCCATTCCCTGCCGCGTTCACGAAACCGAGAAGCGATTGATGGAGACTTTCTACATCAATTAAATCCTGGCAGACTACTACTGCTCGGGCTCCACTGCTGCAGGACACGTTCCCGCCCGGACGATGATGGGTGGTACAATCGGAAATGTGATCCTTTCACCGGTCGCTTCGGTAGGTCGCTCAGCATTCTCAGCCACGCTTTGATCCTAACCGATAAGACCAGCCAATCTCCAGGAGTGGATAATTTATTGGTGCCGAAAATCGAACGGACAGCCGGCCGGTGGTGGATCGTATAGGGTGCATTAATCCTTCGTACGGAGGATGTGATGCGCGGTCGGAGTTGCGTGTTGGCCGATGGGCGATCGTCAACCGATAAGTGGATAGTGGTGTTAAGTTGGTTGGCTGTTTGAATTTTTGTCACTTTCGGTATAGAGAATTCGTATTCTTTTCTGCATTTCAGCGATTTTAATGCTCTGGGAGTTAGTTTTCTTTAAACAAGTAAATGAAGAGTGCTTTAATTTTCTGTTAAACATTCAACTTCAATTAGTCGAATTAAATCACCAGAAAATGCGTCACAAAAGCATGAGTTCATCACATCTGACCTTCACCCACCGTATCACCGCACTACCGAGCGCAATTTGACTGGATCAATCATTACGTTCGTTTTCCCGGGCACGGCCAATCCGTGTCGTGGATCAATTTCAATCTGCGATCGCAAAAACGTGATCGCTCGGCAGTGTTATGTTTTTCGGCAAATCACCGACACACGCAGCAACCAAGAACCGTCCAACAGTCGCAGTGTCCTCGGCAGCGTCGTGCGATGGTGCGATTGTGATTTATCGTTCTGTCCGCTGAAAGGTGGTACAGGTCGACGGGGCTGTTGATGCGATTGGTGCTCCCGCTTTGATTGCAGGCTGCTGATAGCCTTACCCAACAAGAGAAGAGAAAAAAAACACGAACCACCCAAACCCATTACTTTATGCCGTTGCCTTGAAAGGTGTGTTTTAGTGCGTCCCATCGTGCGAGGACTTGTTTTTTTCGTGTTTAAAACTACTGCCTGGGAGCTTTTTCGGGGTGTAGAAACGGAAGATAGAGAGAGAGAGAAAACAGGCCTATCGTACATCGCTTCAAATAAGTATTCACACCGATCGTGCTGTCACGTACACGCGTGATCGTGCGGTATGTTTATTTATCCGGGCAAAATTGGTGCAGTGTTTTGGGGTTTTGTTTTTATGTTTTATTCCACCAAAACCTGGATGCCGGACAGATAAGCGCTGTCGGTTGCGTGTGCCCTGCTGAGTTGGCCCCCGCAGGATGTTACCGTAATGAAGCTGATGCGATGAGGCGTACAATGATAAGGCACCAGCCATGAGGGCCATCTGTACCGAGTGCCGAGCGGGCCAAAGGATAATGCGTTGTGTGTAGCGTTTTGCATGCTAACAGTGGACTTGAGAGACTGATTTATCACTGTCGAGAGTTTTCGCTCGAGATCAAATCGGCCAGTCGTCCTGCTGGTTCGTCCTGGCTGAGGATCCGAGAATCCCGATAGGATCGCGACTCCGGCGAAAGGGAATCAGTTCGTGTGGTAATATCTTAAACCTCTATCAGATAATGATTGGTGTAAGGCTTCTGATGCTGCTGAGGGCTATCCTTCGTGAAAGATGTAGGAAAGCGTGTGTGTGTGTGACAGACAGCGAAAGCAAGTGAAAGATGGCTAAGATTAAGATGCGTACGTTTGCAACGGGGTGCTACTAGCTGGGGCTTTTCCAGAAGCAGTCGCAAGATTTTCGCATACCCTCACGCACCATCATCAGCTCGAGTGACGTATCAGCGGGAACCATCGGGAGCGCACCGGACAACGCCGACGAAGCTGGAAGGAAGCGAACCGAGCAAAACATCCCCATCGGGTCATCTCGGTGCTGCAGTTGCGGTGCTCTAGATTGTAACAACGTTTCATTACAACCACACACCGTAAAGTTAGCAATTGCTGCTATTTGGCCCACGGTTCTAGATCGATCGGCGACGATAGTTTGAGGTCCGGTGTGTGGCGTGACGTGTACAGATGTTAGGTGTTTCGCATATTAAATTACACGCCCCGGTACCATGGCACGATTTGCCCCGATCGGCAGATGATAAAAAGTCGCGTCCGATGCAACAAACAGCAGTTTGTTTGCTTTTAGGCAACCGGAGCATGCGAACGAAGCATGAAGGAAGCTGTAATGACTGATCTAAAGACGGATATTAGCTTTATAGTTTTAATTTGATTCGATCAAAAGTAATTCTTGCGAAATCATGGTGCAATTATCAAAGGCCAAAACACTAACCTAAACCTTCAGGAAGAAGACCTCGGTGAGGGAGAGATCGTTTCAAATTAACTAACAATCGTATCCTTTCTTTCTCGCATCGGTAGTCGGTTCGGCGTTCTGGCTGTTACCGTGGAAAGTGTGTTTAACTTGTGCAAACAATTTATTATTATTAATTTTGATTAATAACCATCCTTTGACGGTGATCGTTACGTGAAAGCAAAAACGGACCATTTGCTGTCGGGAAAAGCGCAACAGGTTTACTTTTCTTCTTTAACCCAATAAAAAAGCACGATTTGAGATTACTTCCATCGTAAAAGAGAATGCGTCTGCGTTGGGTCGTGGTACAGCAAAGTCCACGCACAAAAAAAAAATCGATTAAATGTTCATACAGATCCACAAGGATCAATGCGAATCCTGCCCGTTCGGGTGGGATCTTTGCAGGGAAGGGAACAAATTATGAACCCAATTTAAGCTGATATTGCTCTTCGGTCGATAAATACGACCCGCAGAATCTTTTCGCGGGGTGTGTGCATTAAAAAAACGGATCTTGTACAAATATTCCATCGCCATCAAAGCGTTTGTTAGTCTTGGAGCGCTGGATAAGGAGGCCAACGCTCGAAAGGGAAGCCGAAACCCAAAATGGTATCAATTAAGTGTCATTAATTTATGACGTCTTAATGTTTACCTAACCGTTCGCGTACGATACCAGGAGGATCCTGACCGGTAGGACGTACCACATTTCCGAGCGGTATGTTGACCGAACAATGGCTGTGGCTGTTGGTGGAGCTTACCGTAATCTTTTTTATTGATCATTACGGGAAAAAAGGGGGAAGAAATTATTTGATATTTTATTGATGCCGATCAGCACGCGGTTCGTGCACAGTATGGATAGATGTGTGTGTTTTTTTTTGTTCGTGCTGATATTGATGCGTAAGAAAAGTTGGGGGTAAAATGTTCTTAAGAGAATGGAAAGTACTCTTCGGGTAAGTTGGAAAGTGTTTTTTTATAGCGATGGGTTGGATCTGGTTACATGATAAGTGGTTTTGCTTGCTGTTTAAAACAAATTACAATTTTACAAATTACAATATTTGCAGCTGTCTGTAGGTATTAGCAATTTTTGGTAATGTTTGCTTTAATTTTTTTTAGTAAGTTATATGATTACTTGCTCTTTTATCTTGTTTTTCTATACAGTTATAATTTGTTTCGTTATAAGTATGTAAAGGTTTATTCTAGGTAACTGTGTAAAGAGGCATTTACAGGTGATCTTTTCGATCGTCTTCTCAGCTAATCTTCTCAATTAAATTGTCAAAAACCTTCTTGTGTAAGCGTTGTTCACTAAACTTCCTAGATTCGCATTCCAAATTTGAACATTATTGCATTGTTTTTATGAAGCTCGAAAGTTTGTTTGTATTTTTACAATCTCTTCACAATCTTTTGCACTAAAGCTCATGCCATTTCGTTGTTTTCATCTCCTTTTCATCTTTTCATCTCTAACTTGTGCGATCATTTTCTATAGTTCTTTTTGTTCAGATTTTACTTTGATTGTTGTTAAAACTTTCTTAAAATATAGTGAAAAATATTTAAAAACAGCAAACAGTTTAGATCGACTGATAAATGTAAATAATTAAAGTTAATTCATATTGAAAATTAAGTGTAAGTTCAAGAATTCTCCAAGTTTTTGAAAATTGTGCTAAATTAATTGTAAACTCAAAAACCTATTACTTCATCCCACGAAAATAGAAGGTAGTGAGCTATACTACTTACTTACTTACTTATCATGCACTACAACCGCTTCGCGGTCTAGGCCTGCTGTAACAATCCTCGATACCGCTCACGGTCTAGCACCGTCGTCTGCCAATCCAATATCCCGGCCGTTCTGGCGGACGCATCGACGCCATCACTCCATCTCAGTTTGGGCCTACCACGCCTCCTCTGTCCATGTGGACGGCCTAAAAGGACTTTACGGGCTGGGCCATTCTCATGACATGACCAGCCCACCGGAGCCTGGCGAGCCTAATTCGCTGCACGATGGTAAGATCACCGTACAGCTCATAGAGCTCGTCGTTGTAGCGGCTCCTCCATTGTCCTTCCACACATACGGGGCCAAAAATCCTTCTGAGCATCTTCCTCTCGAACGCGGCTAAGAGGGTTTCGTCAGTTTTGGACAAGGTCCATGTCTCAGAGGCGTATGTGAGTACTGGGACTATAAAGGTTTTGTACAGTCCCAGCTTCGTCCGTCGCGACAGGTATTTTGAGTGGAGAAGTTTCCTCAGGCTGTAGTATGACCGATTGGCAGCCAGCACCCTTGCGCGCAACTCAACGTCTATGCTGTTTTCGGTGCTGACTTTTGACCCCAGATAGGTGAAGTTTTGGATGACTTCAAAGGTGCGATCACCTATCTGTACATCACCCCTGCGTAAATCAGTGTTTGTTAGCAGGGCCGCTGGTGGTGCCATCATCATTTTGGTTTTTGCCTCGTTGATCTCCAACCCGAGGTTCAGTGCCGCATGCTCGATCCTTTGGTAAGCTTCTGCTACATAGGAGAGCCTCAAACCAATGATGTCTATGTCATCAGCGTATGCCAAGATCTGGAGTGACTTATAGAAGATGGTCCCCGAAGTTTCCACCTCCGAGTCTCGGATGGCCCTCTCTAGCGCCAGATTGAATAGGAGGCAAGCAAGCCCGTCTCCCTGGCGCAGACCCTTGGTGGTAGCAAAGGGCCCTGAGAGTTTTCCAACCACCTTCACCTGGCATGTGATGTTGGTCGTCGTCATAACGTACTAGCCTGGTAAGCTTGGCCGGGATTCCAAATGAGCTCATTGCGTCGTATAGTTTTACCCTGGCTATGCTATCGTATGCAGCTTTAAAATCAATGAAGAGATGGTAGGAGTGTAGCTGCTGTTTCGCCATCTTCTCCAAGATTTGCCGCATGGTGAATATCTGGTCAGTGGTTGATTTTCCGTTTCGGAATCCTCTTTGATAGTTTCCAACTATCTCTTCACCGAATGGGACAAGCCTGTCTTGTATAACTAGGGAGAGAATCTTGTAGGCGGTATTCAACACCTGTAGTTGCTGCACTCTAGCTTGTCTCCCTTCTTGTATATGGGGTAGATGATGCCGAGATTTCAATCACAAGGCATCGATTCGCTATCCCATACCTCAGTAATAATTTGATGAATTTCCTGTTCGAGTGCTGCACCTCCGTTTTTGATCAGCTCGGCTACTATTCCGTCGGTACCTGGTGCCTTGTTGTTCTTGAGCCGACGGATGGCCTTTCGTGTGTCTTCAATGCTAGGTGGCAGTAGCACGATATCATCTGCTAGTGGAGCCTCTAGCCTGCCTACAAAACCTTTTTTTCATCAGAAAACTTCAAATATTTATAAAACAATATTTTTTTGCACTATGTTCTGTTGTATCTTTCGCTATCATCGATTGCTAGACCTTATCCCTGGTTTATTTGTTTAAATTTAAGTAATAATGCTTCTTTAATATTGGTATGGTTGTTACTAGTTACCAGTATGTGTAATTATAAACGTTTATGCTCTGTCTGTATGTTCGACATAGTTTAATATTTATAATTCATTTCTTGAAAATATTCTCCATAAAGCGAAACAAAATACGCTCATCCTCATCCGCATCCACAAAGCAACATATTAGTGAAGGTATTACCATGATTTAGCCATCTTTTACCGCTCGAATACTTACGTCCTTACCGTGCGTGTGTAGTTGCTGCAAGCATGCAATTATTCTGCATAAAATGCACTTCAGAAGCTGCCAATTTTACAGCGTACATACACAAACTCTTGACTCGATTTCTTCGCTTCCGCGTTTTGTGCATAATAATTCCTTCAAAAAGAATGTGCAAGTGTGCAAGTACCAAAGAGGAACAATTCTCTGCCGATATGTAAATTTCGTTTCACCATACACTGTTGCCACCCTTCTCAACCACGGTCGTGCGCAAATCGATAATTGAGGGTCGCGTCTTTTGAAATGAAGTGTTGAAAATGGTTTATTTCGAAATGGTTTTTTTTTGTTGGCCGATTGGTCGGGACGTGAATGGTCACGTGTGTCGGGAAAGGTTGGGGCGTAAGCTTTCTTCAGCGGACTGGGATCAAATATACAAAACAACGAAATATTAAAAACAAAAACAAGAAGCTACTACAACTGTGCCGAGCGTAACGGTGGCAAATATGCTAATTTGGGATAAGACCAATTTCAACCGAACCCGTCCGATGCCGGTAGTAATTATGTATGTCAAGATTTACGAGCCATGTTTTCTACCTTGGCTTGGTCTGGGCGAGAACCTTTGTGTGTGTGCTCGTGGAACATGCTGCGTGAGTTTAAATAATTAATTTTTACACTTTCCACGCACAAACTAGTGCGCATCGGTTGGTCGGGCGTGCGAAATCGCTGCGTGCCACGGAATTGACACTCAAGGTGAGCCAAGTGACGGCTGCGAACGGAAGCAGCTTTGCAGGCGTTGCCGGTGCATTTAACCCGCTACAACTGCACATTCCGCACAGTGAATTCAATTTTGCTTTGACATTCTAGTTAGCAAAACACCGTTTTGTGTTTGTTAGGAGCTGCAAATTGATAATTAACTGGGTGCGCGTTGATCGTGTACTTGCCCTCACTTTAAGTACACCCTGCGCTTATTAGCCGGCTGGCTAAAATGTGTAATTTTTACTCATGAGTTAATGAATGGAAATTGGAAGTGTACGGGAAACGATAAGAAAGACAAGATTAGTAATAAGTTTGCGTGGCGCCAGTGGCACATAAACAAAGAGAGAGCATTAAATTAGGCAATAAATAATCTAAACGTTAAAAATTAAGTTTTCCATTACGGAAGCACTGTTTTCTGCTTGTGTGATGTGTGTCATCAAACTGCATCCTAAAGCGCCCAATTAAAAATCACACAAGAAGCACATTAAACGCTTCACCTTTTATTGCGTCCAGGTAAGCAAAAGCCGACAAACCGGGCAACCGATACAAAATTATGATTCGACCATTACGAGCGCACTCAAAAGCGCAACATTGTCGCCTGATTTTTAATTAGCTTGTACATAAAATTGATTCTACCCCACACGCGCACACACGCACGCTGGATTTTATGTGACAAGAACATCCCATCGAACCGGGGGATAACAACAATCATCATCATGCTCACTGTGCATCCGAAATTGGCACCGAAGTTTATGTGGTTTAATTAAAAATTAATTAAACCAACCATTTTGTCTACCGACAGCATGCACCCAAGTGCCGGTTGTACTGGTTCGGGGTGTTGCTTTGCGACTCCTTTTGTTTTAATCGCCCACCCGATTCGGCGATGATGACCGGTTTTGGAATGGCGGCAAAAAGGGTTGCATTAAGCGAACGATTTTCGCTAATTACCATAAGCCATCGGTTGGCTCATGCCTGGTGGATATATTCACCGAACGCCCACTTTAACGCGTGGAAGCGACAAGCAACATAATTGAAATGAAATAAAAAAAAAGACGCAAACGAACTGACCGCTGCATCACGAAAGTGCATGAACGAAATCATGCACTTATCAAGCGCATCCTCGTGCGCTTGTTGCGTGTGCGCGGCGACAAAAAAAAACAAGCAGTCCACAAGAAGGAATCCATTAAAAAAGTGGTTAGCGAGAGCGAGATTTGCGAAATGAGGCGAATGAGATCTGATCCGTGCTGATTGCCGCCGGCCGTTGCGGACAAGAAAGTAGTAGCCAGTGTCCACCTGCGCATCCCGGTCGGCCTTTTGATTTCGATGCGTTCGTCGATTATTTTACATCGTTCTTATCACATTCGGCGACGGTAATGATGATAATTAGCTGACCCGGGTGCGTGTGTGTGTACCTGCCGGGAGGGAAAAACTGTTACACGATTGTCGGTATCGGAAGATCACACTTTGGTTGCGGCACCCGGTCGCTTGATGTTGATGTTGCGAGCGTGCGTGCCAAGAATGAAACAAAATCAAAACATTAACCTGGGCGCAATGGTGGTAAGTTCGGTTCCGTGCCAGCGTGATGAGAAAAGTGAGATTAAATTAGTATTTAATAGGGGGGTCTCATAAATTTTACTCTTTATTGCGTAACACTTTCGCCCGTGTTAAGGTTTTTTTTTTGTACTCGACTGATCGAGGATCACTAGCCAAGTACCAAGTGTGTGTGTGTGTGTCTCAATCGTTAGCGCGATCGCTGCAAAAGGGTCATAATTTACGCCGTCCGTTTGCGTACAAAGGTGCGTACAATTAAGGCATCGCTGCGTCGTCCAGGGCCAGGAACAAGGTCTCAAATGGCTGTCCAATTGGTAGCCGATCGGTTTTGCTACTGAACTTGAACGCTCCCTTGCCGTGTGTCATGTGGCTTTTGCGTGTGTCTACTTCCGAGAAGCTACCAGCGTACACAGTTTTGCTTGCGCTGTCTTTCGCAGCCGGTGCGCTGCGTTATCCTTGGCGAGTTGGTCGAGTTATCGGTGCGCGCTTGTCATACGCCGTAAAATATTATTTATCACGTTGCCGCTTGATTATCGCGATAATTTACCGACCCGACCGGGTTGTTTTATCGAACACACCGATCGTTTTGGTGGGGAGGAGGCGAACGGTAATGGTGGGGCTGGTGGTGAAAGGACGCAACAACAAACGATCCTGTTGACGGTTTGGATCGGTGGTCTGTAAGGTGACGATTTGCAGGAGACCTCGCTTTTCGGGCTTGACCATTGACGCTCGCTGGGCAAATTAAGCTTTCGGGTTCGTTGCGATAGTGTCGTAAAAAGCACAATTTAATTGCTGTCACTACCTGGGTCACAAAATCAACTGGTGCGCGAGTGCGTAATGTGGTGTTGAAGTTGAAACAAAAATACACGAGCAAAAGGAGGAGGTGAGTTTTATTAATGCAAACATTGTTGCACCCCATTCGGAACCGGTTGAATTGGTAGCGATACGAATCTATGAATTATATGTGTAGGCAAGCTCGTAAAGTTTTGTGCGGAGTGTTTGCGTTGAGGTTTAATGCACAAACATGCAAATTAAACTGTGTTGGTCTAGAAGTCGAAACCTGAACGGGCTTAAGGATTCAAACGCAAGCCTAAATCAAAGAATGATTCTTATAATTATAGTGAAGCAATGCTATTGATGTTTGGGATCGAACACTCGATAGTTGTGGGCTCGAATGTGATCGGAATCCGAACATCTCTTACAAGGTTTAATGGCTCGTTTAACCGTACTTGTATACAGACTCATGTTTTAGCTATTTTTATTGTCATTTCGCACAAGTCAGATTATCTGATTGCTTTCAATCTATTTATATTCATCTTTGGTTTGTTATTTTAAGAGCCGTTCCAAAAATTCAGTAGCTCCGAGGATAAGGATGTCTAGCATCAACATCGACGAGGAAGTTCTTTTGGCTTGAAGTGAGGCCTTAGTAGACGAAATTAATTGGATCAAAATATCCCTTCAACGAAGAATTCCTTTGCAATCAATGGCATATCAAGATCTTTGGAGGCTTTGAGCAGGATGGAAATTGGAGGCCTTTAACTCATATAATCCGCCTACCGTCCCAGAGTCGGAGATGAAGCCAACGATTTGTATGAAAATTTGATGTTTGTATGCGCGAACGGAAGACAAATTGTTCGGCATACACGTGCCTCGAGGCCTGCTTATGAAGCTTGGGGCTCTATAACTTCCAGAGACCTACTACGACCACTAAAAGGATGATTCGTCTTCTCAAAGATAAACATCTGATTTGTTTGTTTATTCTATGATCTCGAATGTGCAATAAAACGATGGAGTTTATTACTAGACCCCATAGTCGGGGAGGCCCTTGAGACAACGACAACTTTAAGTAGACTACATACACAACGAAATACCTCAGACGATGTAGTTTCTTGGATCCATGGACGAGTCTAAACACCATTGAATGAACTTTAAGGACGAAATCCTTGAGACGACCAGGACCGTGGTGGACGCCCATTTCGTCCATGTTTGAGCCCACCGCTAACCATTACTCTTACACTCTCCATTACGCTTACTTGATAACACAAATATTAACTTCGTTCATAGGTAATTGCAGCTATTTAGGCGCAAACAATCGGTATCAAACCTCATCTGGAACGTTCCTCCCTACGATCGGACTGACTATCTAGTTACAGGAAAACTTGTTCAGGTCCAGGACCTATCATGATTTCTGTGTCAAAGATGAAGATCAAGAAGTTTAACCATGAGACCGGCCTCCACTCAACCATAACTGCGTACAATAAATTGTTGCTCTTGATTTGTTTCACAAACACTACTCCACTTACACTTATCACCCTTGTGCGCGTCTGCCACCAACACCTTATTAACAATCATCCTTTCCCACCGCAGGTGATTACAGAATCATGCAATGTCACACATTCTTCGTGCTACCCGCCACCAGAACACCACCAGGATAGCCACCAGATGTGATAATATTTTCATGTCGCACCGGTGAGAAAAAAAGGCAGCTCATACACGTCCACCACACACCATGTCAATATTTTTGAGTGCGTTAAATCGGGATCAGAAAAACAAAACTCCCGAAGGGTAAACCTCACAACTGGCCGCGATTGACGTCAATCGCCGATGGTGTTTCTGTTTGTCCATCGCACACCAGCGCCGCCTGTCGGGGCGGGCAGCGCAAATTGCCAGTGTCAATATTTGACACCCAGGCACAGGCCCCAAGCACCACGCACGGCTATGGGACACTCCGGACACGCTCTTTGTGTGGTGGGTTCGACTGCCGCCAACATCACTATCTCAGTGGCGGAGGTGAGAGCTGCAAACGGTCAGGCCACCTATTTGTAATCGGTCAAAGCTTGAGAAATTCGAAGACGCCTGACGAGCGGAAATTTTCCATCCACACGACAGACGGTCGGCGACGTCGACCGCCACGACCGCGATCGACAGCCATTCGGTAATTATATTTACACCTCGTACATATTTGCTACTCAATCTCAAAACAACCCATGAACGGGCCGGCCGCTAGCTCGTGACGCCAGGCTAGATCCATATGTGTGTCTCCCCCGAAACGTAGCACGCAGGCGTATGCCACACGCGTACAGTCCGATCCTTCCGGTGGGTGTGGAGATCCGAATTTGCCGAAGATATTAACGATCTTATTTAGCAGTCATGGCCGTCGCACCCCTTTTTCACGGTTGGGTAAGATGCGAAATAGGATAGTTTTGTTCGGAAAGTGGTTTTGGTGATTTTTCTAGCATAGCATTTCCTTTACTAGCCGATCGTTTAACACACTCGGGGCACACTTTGGTGGCGGGTCCATCAGTACCACACACAAGCGTGCTAGATGAATTATCAAAGCATATTTATTTATTTGGTCGTGCGGGTGCGCGAGCTTTGTGCGTCAATTGATTTGGTTTATTTTGGGATAGGCCTGTTTTCGAATGAAGCTTTTTCCTTGAGTGAAGGCTAAAAATAATTGAAAAATTTTAAACTCTTATTGTCTTACAAGGCATCCCAGACATTCGAAGCTGTTTGAAGGACCATATAAGAGGCCGCTTAGTGAACTTAATAAACTTAATTTCTGATACTATGCAAGACGATGAGCTATGAGAGCTATGATATCGGCATTCTCTGGTGAGCTGGTCTTGTCTATATAATGGTACCAGACGATCTTACTTTAAGAATAACCACATGCACAGAAGAGGTGTGGTAGGCCCAGGTTTAGATGGAGTGATGAGACTGATAAGACGACGCTGCTGGACCGTTAGTGGATTTGAGTATTATTGCTTTAGACCAAAGCCCTTATAGTGTCTGATAAGCAGGCGCTCAAAAGTCTTGCTAGTACGAGTCGGCCATGGAGGGATTCAAACCTTCTTCAATATATCAAAGAGTGCGCCAAGAGATTGAAGAGTTAATGAAATAAAATGTCAAAATTACAATATTTCCAACTGTCAGCCAGATAGACCGCTATTTTGGTGTAATTATCTAACGGATTAGTACTACGACAGTATACCACTACGCGTCGAATAAATTATCCATTAAATCATCCGAAACTACTTTCCAAGAACAGGAAGCGCGCTCTAACCGAACCTTATCCGTCCACCAGTACTAACCGCACCGCACACGTACTGTGTTCATTCTTGCGGAAAATTAAACCCGGAAAGGGCGTGAAAGTGGATAGGAATTTACGTGCGACTCGTCGCTTTCGGCTTTATGAACTGTTTCGGGAACGGTAGGGTAAACCATAAACCTGCCCTGGCGGGAGGACACATTAAGCGGAAAGTCATCGCGAACGCTATCTGTCGAGCGCGACGATAAATGATGGCACGTGAGCTTACAGTTCATTAAACCGCGTCGAAATCCGCGAATGTCCAGCACCGTCCGGCATACACCTGCTGTAGAATATGGTGGGACGCGGATGACAGGTTTCGTTTCGCCGTTTTCACCATTTCCAGCGAGGGAGATCACAAATTTGGAGCTGATTTTATTGGCTTGTTTGTTTACCTGTTTATGGCCTGGTTGGCTTAACGGATGGGCCAATCGCTTCGTCAATGGGCACGCTTTCGCGGCAGGATTGTGATGCGTGGAAACACCGGTACTTCATTGTCCTGCTTGTCCAGCTGGCCTACCGTAACCACAAGCGGAAGAGAGTCTTCAGGTTTTTTGACAACGCTTTGAATCCATGCTTCTCATGAGCCTTGCTTACAGGAAGAGAAAAAATTGGAAAGAACTGACAGTGACAGTTTCAATCCAGGCTGAAAATGCCGTCGTTAATTAAACCGCACGAGAATGTTTGCGTTGATGCTTAATTAATTTATGCTCATCGAATATTGGCAAACCGAAAGCATGCCTGCGAGATCTGCGTTCATCCTTACCCCCGGTTATGGTGCGTTGGCCTAGTTTGATCGAAACCACCCGAACCTCCGGGTGTTTCAGTTTTCCGTTTAAGGAATTTCTCCTTCCACGCTTCACACACATACACTTACACACATATAGATACGCACGGTGGCCACGGTGGGTCGAGTCCTTTTGGGGCGGGTGTTACAACCCGACAAAGGGAAACACTCGCGTTGTTCAATTGTTCGCGTATCTTTCGCGCGTCGGACGATCGCTGTCCGTTGATCGTGCTGGCAGAGATTTATTGTGACCGTGTCTGCGCCCACCTTCGTCTGTCGGTTTCCCACCCCATTCTACTGAGCTGTCATCGTAAATATGATGCTAATGAGGGAGATTTATGGTGTTTCCCTGCCGGCGACGGGAATCCGTCCAGTGTTGCAGTCGGACCATCAGAACGGGCAAGATTTATATGTGATGGATTAACGATAAGCGAGAAAGGAAGAGAACGGACCGTTTCAAGGATCTTGCGATATGAAGGATATGAAGGAGGCAATTACAAAAAGGAGGTCATTTTATTTATAATTGTCCGTGTAGTGATGTTTTATCTGGGACTGTCCTTTGTACGATCATTTACCGCATGTTGTTTTGTAATTAAAGTGAAGAATTTAACTTGTCATGTTTTGTTACATAAATTTCTCGTAACAGAAGAACTAATTTTTTTTTTATAATTCTTAATGAACGGCCAGGCCTGTGCTGCTAGCCGAAATGCTACTTGAAGCAAGAACAGCAAGACAAATTGTTGATTACGTTGGATCGGTATCTTAGTGATCGGCACTACAATCACGAGAGGTTCAGAGGTCTGCCATTTCGAGTATTTCTACTTATCAGGCGCTACAACCGATCTTCAATATCGCTAATTGTTGAAGGCTGTCGTCGGCACTTCCGATATCCTGGTTTTTGACGCATCAACTGCAACTATATCTTGGCCTACCATGCCTTCTCTGTTCATGTGGATGGGTGAAAATGGGCTAGGTCGTGCGTTGCCATTTTCGTGACAAGACCAGCATGTTCCAAAAATCCTTCTAAGCACCTTCTCTCGATCACGACTTTGTCAGTATTGGACAGAGTCAATGTCTTAGAGGCGTATGTAAGTACTAGAACTATAAAGTTGACAAACAGTCACAGCTTCGCCCCTCTCGACGGGTATTTTGAGTAAAGAAGATTGTTGAGTCCAAGGAACAGCGAGAAGGTTTTTAAGGGATTAAATATCGAATCTTTTGTTGTCGGTATTGGCATCTCGGCTATTTAAACTACCGAGCGGTCTTGAGTGAATAATGTTGAATAAGTATTCCAGGGTTTGAACGATGTTGAGTTTCGTTTGAACCAAGTTTAGTTAGGCAGCAGTTGTTTAGTTAGACGTCAAGTGTTTACCTACGGTTGAACAGTGTTCAGATGCAGCTGAAACGTGTTTACTTGGGCTCGAAAACGGTGTAAATAAGTAACAAAAATTACTAATGTTGCAGATTGTTCTTCCCTGGAAACACTCCTCAAGACATCCTATGCTTTAAATGTATGTCAAGTCAATTTTTGTGATGTCGTTCCAGCTCCAGAAGTCATTCGGCATCAAAAAGCACCAAAATAAAGAAATTTGTTTTACGAGTTCGTAATGAATGTTGTCAGCACACAGCAACCGAAAACATAATCAAACAAAATATTCCGAAGTAATTGCTGAAATCAATAAATGGGTTAATCGTACAAAAAAGACCAAAACAACATTTCTTATCATGCCCCGTTTAGCTTTCGGTCGCTTTAGTGCTTCATTAAACGTATCCAAAACCCCAAACACACAAGATAAACGGAACAAAAAACAAGCACTGCACTGGTATGCGATGCCGATTAATTCGGTTCCGAGATTAAACCCCGATTCGCCGAGTTGGTGCGTTCCGTTACGCTGATTGCGGTAAGTTTTAGTTTTATGTCTGACCCTCAATCGCTTCTTGCATTGTCCGATCGAAGTCCGATCGCTTGTTGCAAGTTTGGTAAAAGTTTACGGTACTGGCTGTGCTGTGTCTGGTGGGTATCATAAAGCGTAGCGAAAGCGATGCACCTGGCCGGTAATGTTGTAGCACCCATAACAAGTCAAAAGCCCCAGAACGCGACTGTTCGAAAGTCGCCTTTGCCACAGGTCTTGCACACTTTGGGCTTGCTTTTATTTCACATCCAATCAAGAATTCGTGAGTTTAAATTGATTGCGTAGGTGTGCGCTGGGTAGGGAAATTGCCTTAAAAATGCATCACCACCACCACCAATCTCCAGTCACCGCTCGTGAGCATCCTTCGTTCGTTCTTCGTGCTGGGGAATTGATTGTTTTTAAGTCGTTTTTAATGTTTACACTCCCAGGCTCCAGCATCCCGTGCCTCCCATCGCTGTGTTGTTGCGTGCGCAAAAAAAAGGAAGGAACAAACTGAAAGCATTTGGCCTCGGTCGGTCACACGACTGTCCCACGAATCCTGGGACTGGGAGTGCAATTTTCGGAACGCGAACAGCCATCGGTCACGAACGCCAGCACCGCGGGACCACGTATAAGCGAAGGCTTGTGGCATTCTCTTCCAATCGTCGTCGTCTTTTTTCGCTGGCTGTGTGTGTGTTTTCTTTGTTAGTCCATCATTCGGTACCGGCAGCGGCATGCCAGTGCCAATTGAGATGCAATCCTTGAGCCTTAACAAACATACACACGCTTACCGACGCGAGGCCCGAATGTACATGGACAGAACATAAAAAATGAATTATGAGATTAAACAAAGCAACAGTCAACGGAGTTTGGGAGCTAGGTGACTTTCGAACGGTCGCGTTCTGGGGCTTTTGGCTTGTTATGGGTGCTACAACATTACCGGCCAGGTGCATCGCTTTCGCTACGCTTTATGATACCCACCAGACACAGTTTGCGTTGGCGTTGGACGCGATCCGTTGTTACCTGGCCGGGTCCCTGCCGAGCTGTGCGTGTGGGTGGTGGATGCACTTCAAACTGCTGCACGACGCATCGGGCTGGTGGGTTTCTGATCCAAACGATAGTGACCGTTTGGATGCAGCTGTAGTCTCGCTGGACGCCTCGGGGAAAAGGAATTCAATTTAAGCTATCACGACGAACGGTGCTGCTTCTTCAGCAACCAAAAAGCATACTGAATCGTCTTCTTTTCGGTTGTGAAATGAGGCGAAGTTCAAGGGCATTGGAAGCGTGCAGTAGAATGATATTGAAATGATGCTCAGAATATCCGCTGCGTAAATTGGATGCAAATTAACTGATCGAGCATTTTCTTCAAATGACTTTAAACCTTAATTGAATTATACGTTATTGTACAACCATTGGAAAATAATTAATGATTGTTTATTTAATTACACAAAAATACACTTTTGAATGTTGTACAGGTAATGTAAATGAAGGTTATTTTAGTATGAGTCTGTTATAACTATATCTCCATTATTTTATGCATATTTTTCAACATTTTGTGTAGTTGTTCAACATTATATTTGTTCTATATTATTCATTTCGTGCGTTCCTGCATTAAAAACTGTGTCTTTGGTACAGTGTTCTTTTATTTTCGAAAAAAAAACACATTTAATTTGTTTCCATTTGTTTTCTTTTGTGCATACTTATTTGTAATATAGTCTGTAAAATTTCAAATTTTTGTAATAAATAAAAGAAATATTAAGGTATCTCAAAAACTTTCAAGAATCATGTATATTGCCTTAAGAATCATGAATATTTCACATGCTTTTTTGAAACCTTTTGGATAAATATTGCACCATAAGTTGTCTTAATCAATAGACATTTTTTTTAAATTTTATTGATTCAAAATAAAATTCTAAATAATTTATACGGAAAGTAGTGACTTTTGAATTTTTTTCAGTTTAATTTGTTACAATTCAATGGGAAAGAGCTCTCCGTATTATGCATATGTTTTCGTAACATTTTTGGCCATAGTCTAAGGTTTGAATTACGATACGGTAAATTCTTGATCTTCTTCGTTGGACCTAAAATTTACAGAATCTTTGGAACATGCCAATACTAGTTTTAGTTGATGTAAACCGTAGCTGGATAGTCAAACCTTATGTTAACCTTAGCTGGTTAGAATTTTCCGTGATACAAAATAAAAACTGTCCAAAACAAAATAGTTGCAGAAAATTATCAAGAAAACGTTCACAATTCTGGGTTAAAACCCCAGCTTGGTGTTTTTTAATTATGTTGTACTACTGGAATGAGCTACAGCATTACTCAGATTTTTTTTATTAAACATTTATTAACAAACGTACTTACAACTAGAGAAACCGCCTATCGAATGACAATAAAATGTTGAAGTAATTGCTTAGAAATATGTACAATTCACATCAATTGAGTGCTAGAGTTTATGTTTATTTGACTAATTTAATGTTAGCCTCAGCGAACAGCGCAACGGTTCTAAACACAAACACAATAAAACTTAAACACCTAACCAACAGCACGATCGACACATATGTTCTCATGTCAATAGGAAAATGTGGTACCATCATTATAGCTAAATCTTCTGATATCATTCCCCAAAATACATGTCCCCCCTCCGTGGCCCACCACCAACCGCTGCTAAGCGTTTCATCAACTTTCCCCAGCGCAAAAGAAAAAGAAAGCAACAAAAAAAGCTCCTACCAACGGTGCATGAAGCGCGTGTGACTGAAGCCGAAATTAATTATGCAAATCGCATCGATTTCCTTCGGTTTTCACACGCTCCACCGAAATAAAATTAACGGGGAACGGGGGCTCGAAGAACGATTGTTGCCCGGTCGTGAGCAACGCCAGCCAGCGTACGACTTCAGCGGGTGGATTCATTTAAATAAATAAACGATATATTTAGCCTCTAGTTTGCTTGCTTTGCTTCTCAGTTAACACGCTGCTACGCCGAGGACGATTCGCTGGGAAGCGAGCGAAGCACGTGTTCTGTATCGTGGTTAGGATTTAACACAAGTGTTGCTTGTGTGCGCAGAACGGTAGGACCGGGGATGGCAACGATCGAGCGAGGGAATTGATGAAGGTTGATCGACGATTTCGACAAACCGTGGTTCGGTGTTCCACCGAGCGGCTATGGGTTTTCACCAAATGGGAAGACACTGTTCGGGGAGTTTGTGACTGTTTAAATCAACGAAACCGCGTTGTCTAATCGATAAAACAAACTGGTGGCGCAACTCGACTCGCTGGGAGCCCTTTCCAAGGCACGAGGGTGGCTGTGAAGATTGTAGTTTGATAGCAAACACAACGCCACACCACAACCACACAGAAACACACTACCAGGGCGAGATGAACGCTCGCTGATAGTGATGGATAAAATGGTTTGTATAAATGACTTGCCACAAGCCTTGTCACACGAACATTCCGCACCGGCTATCGAACGAAAGATTTCAATGCGTGACGCGAATACGAACCGACGAGCCCATCCACCAACGCGGACTCTCGGGCAAAGCATCTGCGGTGTCTGATGGATCGATAGTGATATTTTAAATTCCCTTCGCTGGGCTTCATTCCCTCCTGCCAATGGATCCACATTAGCCGCGGAAATAGACGACTCACTACCGTTGACGGGTTTTCGATACGGTTATAAGGCTTGTGGCGGCTTGTGCTTGAATAAATCAAGCTGCTAATGAAGGCACTAACGGGCGCGTAATTCGTAACGCTGTCTGTCGGTTGGTTGGTAGGCTGTTGTTCCACACCGCACGAACGCTTGTCTGTGCGTTTTGTTGACAACGAACTTGTTGGTAGCGTGTGACTGCGATGTTTGCGATGGAACTATGTGAGGAATTTGTGACGTACCGGAATCAGGATCGAACCAATTTTTGTGGTCGTCTAAATGGAGGATTATCTTTGTTTGATCAAAAGCATATCGTTTATTAATAAAATGCTGAAACGCTTTAGATACAATAGTTATGTAATTAGAGGAAGGCCAAGGTAATATTTTAGAGTGTCATTTAATTTCTTCCTCAATTCTGACGCTTCTTTTATAACTCTTTTGGTTGGTGGCGAATAATGCGGGCGAAATGTACAGCCCAAAACCGAATGGAACCAGTGATCGATGATCGATTTTGACCTCGTTTTTATTTGCAGTGACTGATCACTTTGATCCTGAGCCGCCTTGGCCATGAATGGTCGGTGGATCGAATGTGTGTCAACGTTGATTACCGCAGGATGGCTTTGTCGATGCCGAACCACCCGAAACGCTTCCTTCCGCGTGGTTTAGGTTCGTAATAGGCCCCATTTGTCAAATGGGCACCTTGGGCTTCCGCGATAAGTAGGCTAGTGGTGAAGGTCGTTGGAAGGTGTGATTGTGGGTGGCGTTTCTGAATGCTTCAGTACAAAAAAGAGTAGATAATTTTTAAAGTACACCAACTAAGGGAGTTATAATAAAGAATCTCATTTTTATATGTTGTGATTACTAAAGCTAGTGAAGCTACACAGAGAGCTTCGCTTAATGAGCAAACGACTAACGACAAATCGGAAGCATCAAATCAAGATTGGTTATGCATTCTCTCCACAACTCCGACGCGTAATTACCGATTACGTTGGCGTTCAATTTCCATCCGCCGAAACGGTTGCGTGATGTCGCATTGGCCTCCCCCCGAGACGACAGGTGAATTATTTCTGACCACTGATTTGGAACCGTGCCATCTCCGGCTTTTTGGCGACGACCCGGAAGGGTATGCGCGGCGGACTCTGCTACCGCCCGCAAGCGCAACCGACGGTGACGGTCATGGTCGCCGGTGAGTCGCGCCACTCGTTTTAATTACCATCGCGGTTAGCGTGTGTACGTGTGCGCGATCTGCGCGCGTGCTACGACGACAGCCAGCACTACTGCTCGATGGTGACTGATATGAATGAAACGCCAACGAGGGTATCCAAATGGTTGCGGTTTTGGGTCCGTTAGGTGCGTCGGCGGTATAAGCAAGATAAATGGGTCGGTGTGAGAAATATAGCCCCGGGTGCCCACGAGTTGAGACAGGTGATCGAAAAGTGGTTCGGAGTGGCTTCGAACGGTTTTCGGGCAGGTCGTTACTACTCCTGATGGGGTAACGGAATGGATTTCGCAAAAGGCGAGGGCAAAACGCATGCAACGGTTACGCACAGCTCGAATCAATTCTTTGCAAAGAGCGGATTGATGGTTCAAGGTAATCGCAAACTGTTCTGTTGGTGAAGGGTTAATGTAAAGATCTCTAAAATAAATCATTTTTTGGGGTAAACATCGAATAAAAGAAAGACTTGAAAACTTGTGTGCAACTTAAATCACGAATTGTGTGGATATTAAATACAATATTTTTGATAATACAGTTAATACAAACTATGAAACATCTGACTATACTCACAGCTATAGAATGAAGATATAAGAGCATGTACTGGACTAAAAGAGCTATAAAAGTTTGGACGACCTAAACGCATCCAACAGAACAAAAAGGCTTTATTTAGCTAAAATCACTGGGATAAAGCGACGCCGGTCTGCACTCGGTAGGGCCGATATTTAAATCCTATCTGGATAGTTTCTCTGTAGTGAGGATAGACTATATAACTACTTGGTATCAACAAGTCTAGTACGCTATTACATATAGCCGGTATGGCCTATAGCAGATCATTAAGCTAAGAAGAAGAAGGAAAAGAAAAAGAAGAATAACTGGAACCTCAAAGTATTTGAGCAAATTTTTTTTAAACAAGAAAAAAGCGCAGGTCCGCTGAAGTGTTCCGCTTCAAAATTGTCAAGTCCTGACAATAGACAACGATATTCTGTCAAAGAGAACCTTAAAACAGCTCCAACCGCGGTATAAGATAGTTGTGGTTAAAGATGGACATTAAGCTCTGAACTTGTTGAATTGATACCATGCACTGTAATTTCATAGATATCTAGCTGTCTACCATTGAAAGTATTAAGCACTGCGCTACATTTTCACTCGCTAAATAAACTTTCCAATTTCATATTGTAGTCAGGATAGTCAGTCAGGATTGTTGCTCAAGTCACAAAATGCTAGCTATAGCAGGCCAAGAAGCAGAAGTCAGGATCGTTTAGAGTTGGAGACTCCTGTAAACTTTGAAAATATGATCGAGGAAGCAAAATCTGCATACAAAATGCTAAAGTCGATAATCATCAAGGGTCCAAAAATGCTTACTGAGAGTATTTAATTTATTTTTAATTTTTATTTTACAATTATCTTTAGAACTACTACCTTAAAGGGTAAACGTAACCTAAAAACAACGAATCAAAGTCCTAGATCTAATTTCACGTTATTCAGTATTCTTATACGGTTTAATTAAACATTCGCTGTCAACGGTCGAGGACCTACTAAAGTGATTATTTCTCTTTTGTCCTATAATAAATTTTACCAAACTGTATCTTCTAGCATCATAAATGTAATGTGATTACTCCTTTATATTTTCTCATTTTATTTATTTATTTATTTAACATCAGTGACAATATCAGGTGCATGATATATTCAGCCTTAAGTCACCCATACACTCCTCTCCACTAAGCCACCGTGACATATCGGGTACGGGTCAGCGCAAGAAACATCTGCGCCACGGTCCCATATTCCTAATACGGTAAAACGTCACCGGCACTAGTGACCATGTTCGGATACGGTCGAGTTGCCCTATTAACCGATCCAATTCATTGTGCCGTACACCGCGCGATTATGCACCTTCACTGCACCGTGGCAAATGAATGTGTCGGAGAGATGCACATCCCTTCTGCATGTTGAATGGTTCGAAACCTTGCCCGTGGTGTATGGGACGCAACTGGCGAAGGTGTGGGCATGTAAAGATAAATAAATAAAACTGGGAAACAAAACGGGTACGGCGGGCTTGTACTGAATACGAAATTTCGGCAATCCACAACCGTACCTTGGCGCTGCAGTTTTTGGTGGTTTTAATAGTCCCGCTCCCTAGAAGGCTTTCGCAGAGGAGCATCGTGGAATCAAGGGGATCTGTCGGGGAATTGGGCCTTTTTTGGCCCCCCAAAATGCAGTGATCCGTAAACGGTGGATCGTTCCGTAAACGGAAATTGCACCTGCGGCTGTTGCGAATGTTTTGTGCCGTCCAAAATCCCTTTTTCGGGGGCAGTGGTTCGCTTTCATTTGTCCGCGATTCATACATCTCGGGTCTGAGAGTGTGTGTTTGTGTTGTCCACAGCATTCAATCGATCCCTAAAAACCGATCCCTTTTCTCACACTTTTTTCGCTCTTGTCCTTTCGATCGCGGTGTCCAAAGCGGGTGAACCGAATTAAATTATCCCTGGCTCGTGTAGGTTACTTTGGCTGGCCGTATCCTACCCGACGCTCCCATAAAAGGGTTTGCCACGTTCGGGTCGGCCGTTTTGTGCCGGAGCGTTGTGGAATGTCGGACCAAGCGGACGAAATGTCCTGCGGCACGGTTTTCACGAAAGAGTGGCAAACGAACGAACGAAAAAAAGAAGCATCGGTACATCGGGCGGCGAGCTATTAATGGCGAGATCGGAAGGGTTTTCGATTTCGTACGGCAATAAAGTTTAGATTCGCTGCCCCCCCACTTTTTGCTTTTAAATTGTTCCATTTATCAAAACCAAAAAGAAAAGGAACAGAATGTGTACGTACTCAACATGGGCTCAGCATCTAAAGTGGACACAAAGCGAAGACAGACAACAGACAACGGCTCGAGCTAAATGTTGCTAAATTAGTTACCACACATCCTGTCAATTTGTGGTCCCTACCGGTAGAAACGCGACCGTCCTTTTTCACACCCAGCTTCCCGAAACCGAGCGGCGATCGATCATGTCCAGCGCGTTAGCCGCGGGCCACAACAGCCAAAGTTTGCCTTCCCATGCTGTCTGTCGTCGATATCGTTTTGTTGCTAAAAAAAAAAGCTTCTTAGTTCGCTACCGTACCGCTGTCGTAAAACGTGGCCGTCCCGTGCATGTCTAGGCTCGTTGTCGGTCTCATCGATGCCATTAAAATAATTCTGCAGCTTCCGAACGGGATCATCATCATCTGGGTCGTATCCCGGCCGCCGAAAAGCGCCCCCGGGGGGCCAACGATCGGGAAATAGCTCGATCAGTGGTCCGGGGCTACCAGACAAATTGCTTCCGAACCGATTCCACCGGTCGGCTCAATCGATCGAGTCTAATCGTAAAATTTACGTCCCAATACGTAAATGGGAGCGAGTGGCATCATGTTCCATAAAACGAACGATAATATTAGAAAATTATGCTGCAATGTCCTTCGTTCTTAATGGGGAACGGCTCTCTCACCAGTTCGTCTGGTGTGATGTGTCTCCCGCCGACTTACTGTAGCCTTTCACAGGGAAATGGCAAACGTATATGTTTTTTGGTTCGTTTGCGTTTGATTACCCGAGCACACCACACCTGCTTATGTAAATTGGTGCGAGATATCGCACGAAGCTCGGAGTTTTCGGGTGCGATCGGCTGGCCATCGAGTGCTGCGGTTAGTTTTACGATCCGTTCCCTGATTTAGATACTTTAATTTAGAGCCGTCATCGGGAATCGTTAAAATGGGTGGGGAGTTTTTATTATGTTTAGGGTTTTTTTTTCGTTAACTCCACGATGAGTTATAAACAAGCCTTTTCACTGCTCTTAATTGCTCGCTGGATTGAGGTACTTTGGTTAGAGTTTTGGCTGGTAAAAGTGTGCATGTGGAAGGTTTTATGATGGAGAATGGCAAAGTGGTTTGAGGTTTTTTTGTTGCGGTAAGCATTCTTTAGGTTTAGTGTGACAAAGTCTGTGAGGTTGAGCTTATTCTGGAATGGTCTTTTACACCGTATAAGGTTTATCCAGCTGGAAGTCTGTTATTTGAAATCAAATGTTATGAAAATTTTAGAGGATGCTCAGAACGGTAGTAATTGGAAGGAAAAGGGGATTATCAAAAATGGTAGGAGCACAATTAGATGGTAATATGATTGCTGTTCATGAAGTTATGTATGATTTTTAGAATTAGAAAATGATTTCTTAGCGTTTACTGGTCTCTTACTGAGGTAGCTCGAACTATTCTAAGGGCAGGCACAAGCAAAGTTGAGGACGATTAGTATCAAATGCTTGACATGAAAGCGGCAAGTGATTGATATTAGCATATCTTTAGTCACACGGACTCTCATTTATAGTCGCTTTAATTTCTAGTCGCTAGTTCTATAGTCGCTCGATTATCTAGATGCAATGGTTAATACTGAACGAGAAATTGCCATAAGTTTGGTAACAATCACAACCCTAGATTCTTCCAGATATAAGGCAGTATTTAAATTCCGTGAATTTCCTTCACAGTCAGATTCATTGTCTATTTTGCAGCTATCTGTGCTATAAAAAATTGTTCTCACAATCTGACGAACAATTCAGATAGAAGCTTTATCGAAAATTGCATCATAACTTCTTTCTAGGCAGTGTCAATTGAGAATGTTTTTTCCTAGGCATTTATTAAAAGCTCAAGAGTAGCTTTTATGGTCATTTGGACTCCATTTTGTTCGTATAATATGATCCGCTTATTCGGATGTAATAATTTTCGAGATTAAGTCCCTCGATCTGTTACATTTTATATTTTTATTAAAGTAATATTTCTTAACTGAAACATTATATTAGTTTTTAAATGCCATGTAATTACTTATTCAGTTTTTGCAAACATATAAACCAATTTCACTGAACGTAGAAGACACCAAAACTGTCCTTCTTATAACAAAAACAAAACAAAAAGGTAATCCGCTTACGATCAATCATTTCTGCATTACTGACACCTTCCAGCTGGAAAATATTGCAATCAATTAAACGCAGAATGAATCATTATGGCACAATTGATTGGCACACGGTGATACGCACAGACGGCAATAAAGTTGTTGTGAGTAAAATAATAAGACGGTATCGTGCTGGCCCGGGGGAAGGAAAACGAGCATATCATAAGATGAATCACAAAACAAAGCCTCCTCGAAGGAGTTATGCGAAAGAGCCGGAAATGCTTAACATCATTCGGTATTAATCAGCTGCAGTACTCGAGCGACCACCATAACTAGCTGCCTGACTGCTCAATCAAACAGAAGCAGAATCCATGGGCTTATGCCGTCAATTTAAAGCCACGAGAATCCACAGAAGTCATTTCTTTTAAATGTAACATTAATCATAATCTTTAAATGCACGAAACGAACACCGAAAGAACAAAGATCGATAATCACACTACGCGGAAGGCAGCCGGTAGGTACAGGTGGGGCGACGGGGGTACAGGGAGAAATCAATTTTCCCCTGCCCGGGTTCACCCTTCGTCTTAATACGCAGGGCCGACTCTTGTTGTTGCCACCGTTTCGACATCGTTTCGGTAGCCGCCGGTAGGATGTTGTCGGATGAATGTTTTTGGCTTCCATGTCACCACAACCGAATTGCTGTGGCACGGACCGGTGGGATGGAGCCGAGCTTATGCTGATGCGTAATCAGGCAGGCATCGATCGATCGATCTCGGGAAGCGGCGCAACCGACAGACCCGCAACGGTAGCAGGGAAACGTTTGTCGGATAAGCAGCCAGGCCGGCAGAAAAGCAGCGTGCGACTGATCATCCTTCTCGTCGTTATCCGCTCGGCCAGCTACCGAAATACCACAGCAACCGACATGTGCACGTGTTGCAGTTGTTGTGTGTGTGTCTTGGTTGATTCGTTGCAACTGATTGCAGTGATCGTGGCTTGTAGCTTTCTTTCTGAGGGACCGATCGGGACCGAAAACCAATTGCGATGCAAAAAGATGAATGATGTCGTAAAGATTTTCGACTGACTGATAAATGGCGGCGATTCGTTGATTGGGAACGAAATTGCATTTCAGTGAACGGGTTGCTTTTTATTCAGGAGGGACAAGAATGGTGCATTTTTCCTTTGGAAGAGTTCGCCCTGAGGAGCGAACTGGATTTTATTATGCGTATAATTTGCAGGCCTGAGAAGAATTGCAATTAATATGAATATTTGCTTGATTGAGAGCTATCGGAGTTGGAGCGTTTGATAACTCTATTGCGTTAGATGGAGGAGAATGATCAAGGTTGAACATATTTATGGCTTCGGTCGTTAGCAGATGATCGGGTTGTGATATTGATGAGAATTTTACGTGGAACGATAATTGTGGCCTAATTTCTAAGGTATGATGCATGTTGAAGGATCTCGTTATAGACAGTGGTTGTAAATGTTTTCCAAAAAAAATTTTTTTTTAACTCTTTACATCCATTGCTTGCTAATATTTAAATGCTTTTAATGTCTTGAGTTTGAAGGATTAAAATTCGTTTTTAAATTTTACATTCCCTCGAATTTATCAATATTTATGAGTCCTATAAATGTCCAAAAACCCACTTACCGACAGAGAAACTTCTAACTATCGTTGTAACAGATTGTATGGACTATGTGGTTAATTTTATAGGCAGTTTAAAAGTAGCTTAAGATCCGATACTCTTGATTAGTATAAATCATTGAGCATTCAATAACAATTATGTGTAGAATAAAATAAAATATATCAGATACAAGATTTATGTTGCATGATTTTTTAGTATCCAGATGAATTAAACGAAATAAAAACAAAGGATTTCAATGGGTGTTTAAGCAAGGAACCCACAAACACTCAAAATTTTGACGGGATATTTTAATTGAGAGTAAACTTGTTGGTATTGGTTTTACGAAAGAAATAATATTTGTAATCGATGTTACTTCATTTAAAATTATTTCAATTAACAAACAAACAAGACATGAACAAATTATTCAACTTCTGATATTCTTAAGTTAACAAAGAGAATTTTGTGACTATTGTAAGTCCGTTTAAAGACGATTTCTGATATGTTTTCTTAAAGCATTTATTATAAGATTTCACAGAAAACTCTTCTCAGATCTTTAGCAGTCATTTTACTACAGTAAGTATACTCAAGTACGAAGGAAATTAGGCATTCTTTATGAAGTGTTTCATTGTCGTACTTTTAGATTTTTATAGAACAACCAGTAGTTGTTTGAAGGAAGTCGTATTTCTTTTGTAATATATTCTTAGCATATTTAACAATATCTCGCTCTGTAAAAGTTTATATTATTTTAAAAACAAATAAAGTAACGTAATATATTAGTTTTTTTCAGATAGTTTGTATTTCGATGCACTCAATTACGTCTCACATTCCTAAAATGAAAACGAAACCGCAACATTCAACAACAGCCGAGTCGAACTCACACACGAGTTTCGCTCGACTTCACTGTTTTCACCCAAGCTGGCGCGTGTGATTCATGGCATCGGTTTGCCTCGTTATTCCAAACACCGAAACCAAAAGTTAATAACCCATTTTTCCGGTCCGGATCAGCACAGAACCCCTTGTGGACCAGCGGCTCAAATTACAATCCAGAAAACCAAGGTGATGAGTTATTGTACCGACTAAGTGCAATGTTCCTACAGAGGTTTTAGGAATTTGTTACACATTCTCCTCCATCGCATCGTACCACACAGTGATCCACAGTAAGGGTTGGAATGTGGATCCCAAGCGCTTCCCAGTTTACAACCGTGCGCACATAAATAATCGCTCTGCGTAAAACAAGTTTCAGCTGGCGTTTAGGTCTAAATGTCTTGCTGCGTCTTGCTGTTGTATCCGTATCGAACAGTTTTGTTTTTGCTGCTCTACATGCATGTAGCGGTTGCAGCAGAATTGCTCATGAGCTTCAATGGTATTGTGGCGAGCAAGTGGAGTGCGTTTGACGAGCGCAGTGACGATAAATATTAAGAGTGCGATTTAGTTGTTTTTTTGGTTGGTGGTAAGCCAACCAATCCCCGGCGGGCCCTGACGCTTGAACGATCGATCTTATCGTAATGTTTGGATAATAACAAGCGGCAAGCATCTTGTACGATCGATCTCAAAGTACGCTACCAAACGTCTTTGGGAGCGCCAGGTTAACAAACGAGCAGGCAGTGAAATCGAAAATATAAAACTGAACCATTACGTTTGTGACGGAACGTGCAAGGATAGCAGATTAAGCCATGAAGCGAAAGCGAAACGTACGACTGCGATGCGCGAGCAGGCGAGGAACCTCGTCCGGTTTTTCTGGGGCGATTTGATGCTTATTGCGGTAGCAGCAAACACCATTTGCCGAAAGCGAGCTATATGTTTGCCGAATGCATTTCATGGCTTACCGGGTTCGACCGTGCGTACGAGATGTACGAACGGATGAGATATCGCCTTCCGGTCGTTAGGGTTAATCGAACGAATGGTACGGTTTGTTGGAGAGAAGCATCCCTTGAAAGCTTGGTGTTGGGTCGACTTTAATCAGTCGACGAGACCAAGTATCCTGATCATTATCGTGTGCTTCTATCTTCATTTTGATGGTCTTATACGAAACACGACCAATAGGAAAGGACCACTAACTAAAACACGAAATTAGTTATGAAAGGAATGTTGTAACTTTGGACAAAAATTGATGCTCGCTGATCTATGCTGCGCAGAGATTAATCGCCCTTCATTGGTACGTTGCTGCGAACAACCAACACGAGGCATGCATTAAAAATGCAAAACCTTGCGCCGTCTTGTTCGTTCAAACTCTCACTCACCGGGCACACCTCGGCATCCAAACAAAGCGCTTATCGGCACGCTTCGATCAATTATTTTGATTTAATTTCTCAGTCCTTTTTCTCGCCCGGGATTATCGCCATCGTAACCGCCATCACCTGTTTGTGGCGCGGCAGTCCACGCCACTGATCAACACCAAACCTTCCCAATGGAAGGAGTTAATCGTTCGAACGCTTCTAACCTCGGTCTCATCTGGGAAGAGTTGCTGATCTGATCATTGAAGCAAGCTGCATCACAACAAAAGACTGGGCGGGCTGCGAGTCTCTAGATCGGATCTGTCAGACTCACTGGACAAAATGTAAAAAAAAAAACAAAAACCGAAACGATCCTACGACGACGATCAACGAGTAGCATTTCGGACGCTGATCTATGCTGCGCAGAGATTAATCGCCCTTCATTGGTACGTTGCTGCGAACAACCAACACGAGGCATGCATTAAAAATGCAAAACCTTGCGCCGTCTTGTTCGTTCAAACTCTCACTCACCGGGCACACCTCGGCATCCAAACAAAGCGCTTATCGGCACGCTTCGATCAATTATTTTGATTTAATTTCTCAGTCCTTTTTCTCGCCCGGGATTATCGCCATCGTAACCGCCATCACCTGTTTGTGGCGCGGCAGTCCACGCCACTGATCAACACCAAACCTTCCCAATGGAAGGAGTTAATCGTTCGAACGCTTCTAACCTCGGTCTCATCTGGGAAGAGTTGCTGATCTGATCATTGAAGCAAGCTGCATCACAACAAAAGACTGGGCGGGCTGCGAGTCTCTAGATCGGATCTGTCAGACTCACTGGACAAAATGTAAAAAAAAAAACAAAAACCGAAACGATCCTACGACGACGATCAACGAGTAGCATTTCGGAATAATTAAACATTTTTATAGACATCCGACGGGCGCAAGCGGTTGTGGATTTAGGTCCCGGTTATGGGAGAACCGGGCCGGTACTACTCGATCCAACCGTCGATCGTTCGCTAGTGATAAGCGGGTGGAGAGATCTTGCACAACCGGAGAACAGTGCGATTTCTTTCACAAAATAAACTTCCAAACATTGAGGGAAGTTCCTGGCCGGTCGTTCAATTCTTCTGACCCCTTCTCTGCCACCGCCCAATGATCCGGTGTGTCGGCATTCGGAGTCAATCTTCAAAAAACAAAAGCCCCTACAGTGAGATGATCAAGATGAATCATTTAGGGGACGTGACAGTGACAGAAGATTGATACGTCCGCAGCGCGCATAATCAACGCTGAGATAGCGTACACCGGCTTCCTTGGTGGAGCTGGCTGATTTTGGGGAGGCTGATGGGCTCGTGAATAGAGGTTAAGAAATAAAATGGAGAGAGAAGAAAAAAAGCGAGCAGCTGCCAAGCAGAATGCGTTTGTTTGCCTCCACCAATTTAGCGATAAGATAAATGATCTGTGTGCTCCTGCTGGATTAGGCAGCCACGTGAGAGAGAGAATGGAATTTGGGTTTTGGGGATTTCGCTTCTATATTGACTGCAGGAAATGAAGCTTTCTTGGTGCTTGGAATGCTGTTAGGAGGCACAATTTGATTGTTGGTTATGCTGCGCCGCAGTTTCCAACAATATTTATTTAACTGATTTACAACATCAACTCAAGAAATCAAGGATCTTTGTAAATAATCCGCTCGAAAAGCGTAAAGTACATGCTATAAAACGGCAATAAATGTTGCTGATTGGGTCTGCATCATATTCACCACTATCACTGTTTCGAGTCAAAACTGTGAAGGATTTACAACCTCTTGAACGGGAGCAAAACAATCAAAAGCTCACCAAACGCACTACCAATCGATCTGCGAACTCCATTAGAAGGGAGTGCTGCCCACGATCCTCGAAGGACATTAGTGATATAATGCCACAATGTGAGGCAATTGCCTACTAACTTTAACCTCAAATGTGTTCCGTTTGCAGAAAAAAGAAAAACAGATACCAAAACCTTCAAACCGATGGCTGTGGTCGTCGGAAACGTGCCATTTCGGTTCGAAAAAATCTTCCGGGAAACATTAAACTCAACCGTCGTTACACTTTAGCTATCGATTTGGGGACTTGGTCGAAAAAAAAACAAACAAACGATCACCTGGCAAATTGAGGATTCTGATTGCTTCCTAGGGAGGTGGACAGTCACGTTTGTGATTTTGTGATTTGACAGCCATAAACGAAGGAAGAAGAACACACGGCAAACGTAACGAGCCACGAAATGATTTATGAACGGCCCGCATCGGATGGCCACCGCCTGACAGCACACTTACGGTAGTGGGTGAAGGACACACAGTTAATCGGTGAGTATTTTTAGCGTACCTCGCACAACTTTATTCAACTTGATTATGTTAAGGGAAAATATATTCCTAACCCAATAAATCGCTCATAGCAAGTGACCCGAAATTCGGAAGCTCATCACCATAACGCCCAAACACCGGTCCAACCGGGCGTTCGCTAAATAATGGCGCACGTGAGCAGCCAGCGGAGCATAAAAATGGTCCCCGGTTTCCGGCACCAATTAGCACGCGCGCGCACAGGTTTTGCGCATTCCGAGGTTTTTCCGGCGTCCATGCCGCCCCGAAACGGCCTCGAGCAGCCACGAGTCCGGTGCGAACAAGAAAAATCGTACCGGTGCGCGTTCGTGCGTATCGGGAAGGTTTGTTTAGCTTCAAACAACACCTTCCTTTTGCTCTTCCTTCCCGTGTGCCATTTCCTTCTTTGTTTGGGGAGGAAGTTGTTGTGTTTTTTTCCGTTGAAGAATGTTGTTCAAGAAAATACGGACTTTTTGGTGTAAACTTTTTGATACTCGCAAACAATATCACCATTTAACCGTTTAACCGGTTGGATCTGGTTAGATTCTTGGTTTTACGGGTTTCATTTCGATTGAACACGGAACGGAAGGAATGCACGGAAGGATGCGAGGGAAGGGTGTACATTGCTCATTTGGGTAGAATTTATCGTGCATGTTCAGGAAAGCTCGTCAGTAGTTCTTGTTTTTCGGTTATTTATGTCATGTAATGCAGCCTTCACATGCTATAAATTTCGTCAAACAGTTTTACTACATGGAATGTGCTGTAGGAGCAACATCGATACATGCTCGGGTTTTATTCATCCGTGTTTGTTTTGAGTGTTTCTTCTTTCGGTGTTTTTCTTTTAATGTTTCGGAGTAAAGTTTTGCATTTAAGTTTTGAAAAATGAATCTAAAATCAGGCTTTTAAATGAATCTAATTTGCACTTACTCTTTTTATTACAGGAATGTCCGCCAGAACGGCTGGGATAATTGATTGGCAGACGACGGCACTAGACTGTGAGCGGTATCGAGGATTGATGCAGCATTCCGAGACCGCGTAGTGGTTGTAGCGCCTGATAAGTAAGTAAGTAAGTAAAACTGAAAGTCCATTTATTAAAATAGGACATGGCAAGATCATTTAAATTTGTAGATAAAAACTTGTTTCTCAATAAATAGTATAAGAAGAAGAAAAGAAGTAGAGAAAAACAAAAAGAAGTAAAAGTAGAATAACACAAAAAGTAGAGCTTGTGTCATTTATTTGCATTTTTTTTGTTCATTAATAGTTTATTCCGACGTTTATATATGACTTTACAATATATTTAGTGTCTCTTCCAAGGGTATTTGAGACTGTTTTCCTGTTAATTTTAATTCCTATTTCAGCAATGTGTTTCTATTTCAATTTAATGGATAGCGTTCTAATAAGTTGTCAATTATAAAGTGTTTTAAAGAAGTGTTTCATTTATGTTGCATACTTTTCGACACTCTTACAATAATTTATTAAACAGGCTTAATAAAAATTGCTTATTGCACAAGTTTGAATGATTTTTTGAAAGAACTTGCTAGTTTTTTTTTGGCAAAAATTATGAAATTGTGGTCGTAATTGTTTCAAATTTTCTGTAAAATGAAAAAAGTACTTTAACAAATCAAAATGACAAATATATCTGAAAAACTGGGAAAAAACTCCTTGAGAATTAACCAAGAAAACATGGGAAATTGACAGCAAAGTTCCGAACCTTTACAACTGTAGATGAGTCAAAATACTTTTTGACAAAACTATACTTGGGATAACGTCAAAAAACCGTGTGAAAGTGTCGAACGTCTGTGGGATACCTTGTAATATAAAGTAAATTGTTTTAATGGTTTTAATTTGGGTTTTCTTAATAACAATATAATGTATCATTTTATTATCAATATTTGATTATTTTATGCTCATAATAGTAGTTAAATGTTATTTTACGGTCAGGTCGTTCGAATTGAATTAAAAACAAAAATTACTTAAATGTTTATTAAATCATTCCACGATGTATGCACCTGAAAGTGATGCTTCTCTATTTGACAAACAGTCACCAAGATACATTAATATATTTAACTCAACATCACCATAACCCATTACTGTCTTTCAACACCGCGCATCATCTGCCGAAAGATCTAATGCCGCCAATGCATTCGCCTAATGCGCCTATAATTACACAAAGAAATCGTCTCACCACCTCAACATCCCGGCCCAATCTGCCTTCGCCTTTCTGTGATCTCTTATCATACGCCGGCCGAAACCGGCGGCCTTGGCGGCCCCTGTCAAAAGCATCGGCACCGTCCACAGAATAAACGCTAACGAGGGCTCATTTGCGAAGCAGCGATTGCCGAAGCCGCCGTCGTTTACTGTTACCGGCAGCTGTGCTGTGCCGGTAAGGATCGGTAGCGATCGATGGGCGAATAAAAAAAAGGCCGAGAAACCGAGCACGAAATGGCGCTGAACACAATTTACCTATTTACGCAAAAAACGAGCGACAGAAAACAAAGAAACCCGTTTTCGATTTTCTGCACGCTCTCACGGGAAAGCCGTATTACAATACAAATCCCCCGAAGTTGGTTAGAGTTTTGAGACAAAAAACGCTCGAGTAGAGGAACGAAAAACGCACCTCATTAGCATAATATAAATTACCAAAAATATTTTGATCTTAGCCACACGTTGCTGCCTGCTGAATGGTTGGTAGATTTCGAGCAAGAGACACCACTTCTAACTCCGATTCGGTCCCGATCGTCAGAGTGCGTTCTCAGCCACGACTGCAGGCGAAAAAGTCGTGACCGAAATTTGCATTAAAACGCAACCGTTTCGTCCGTCCGTGATCTACCGAAACCTGGAGCGCAGTCGTTTTTGGGACGGAAATTTATGTATCTACCGGGTACACATCCGATCATGGCGCGACGACCGATATAATGAAGACGATACTGTCCCCGTTGTTTGGTTGGGAGCAGCAACAAACGAAAAAACAAAGCTTGTGGCATAAATTAAGGCTCGCACTAAAGTGCACGTGCCTGTATGCGCAAAGGCGTCATATGAGAGCAGCTTCTGACGTGGGCTTTCCTGGTCGTGAGCAGCTGTTTGGCGAGGGTGTGCAAATTGGGCACCGTGGATGGGTTGCCTTAAAATGGTGCCATGTTTTGGCAGCTGTCACTGCAAAAAGGTTTGTGTTTCCGTTCGCGCACGAGGAGGATGCCTTTGTTATCGCCCCACTGAAGGTGATCTCGTTCGGCGAGCGTTGGTAAAGCGCTAGAGAGATAGAGAGAGAGAAAAAAGCACGTGAAGGCCATTCGTGAGGAAGGTGTAATTGTGAAGTCAGGAACGGGATTGAATCCTCTTGCGACGCATGCAGCGAATGATTTTTTGTTGCTGTTGCCCGCTCGATCTACCAGTGTATAATCGACAGCCACATGCCAGGGTTTGAACTTAATTATGCTGAATTGACTCAGCGAATTACACAGCGGAGAGTTTGGTGGGAAAAAAATAGGAGAATCCAAAACCCCACTGGTACGACACGCACGGGCACCGTCGTTCGTGGTGTCGTGTTAATTAATGTGACCTTTCGCGCGCGCTAGTCACCGGTTTCAGTTCGGCGCAAGCAAAGCACCGGGCTGGGGGGTTTTTTTTTTCTTGGGAGGTGACCACTATCTCTGTCACCATTCATGCGTTCGTTGCTCACCACGAAACGGGCGTGAAATGTATCCCGCGAGCGACCAGTGCCAACGATCCGGTTTGTGAACGGATGCCAACACGATCGGGACACCGGACAGGCATGCACTCGAGTGTGCGCACCGATCACGATTGATTTTTCGGCGTGAATTCCAACACTTGTCACTGTTCCACCATGATGGATCGCAACAGTTGTCTAATTGTGGGTCGGGACGATGAAGAAATGTGAGGAGGTGTATCAGGACAGACACAGGAACGAAGCTTGGGCCTTGGGATTTGATGCACAAAGCAACATAAAAGCGGAAACATGAGCCGCTACAGTGGATCACGAAAACGAGATGAAACGAAGAACCGTGTCACTTTGAATTTAATGGAATCGTTTCTACCGAGCGCACCATCCCCGAAAACGAGCCGCCAGTTGTCACGATTAGTTTTGGTGCGTAATTACATCGCGTCGGTAAAAGGGAGAAGTTTTCTGTTTTCGGATTTGATTTTAACATTTTGTTCTTTCAAGCCACACTTCCGCTTCTCGTGAGATGTTGATTGATTAATACACGACTTTAAATCATTGTTAAATGTAATATGTTGCTGATATTGCACGAAAGAAACTTAAATACATGAAAACTTTCTTTTCACGCATCTTTTGATAATATTTACTCTTTGAAGAATAGTTAGTGCTTCATCAAAACTTCACTATAAAAAATTTAACTGTAAAAATAAACATTTCGCTCTAAGAATTAATGAAAATATGATGTTAAGCTCTGCTTCGGAACTCTTTGTTATTTTTCCTATTTCTTCTGCTAGCTACTCTTCTTCTTACTATGATTTATTGCAAATTTCATTTCTTATTGAGACCCAACTCCTATTCAGATCAACTGGATAACCAAATATATCCAGTTTGTGAACTATCTCTTTTGATATGGAAATTCGTACGATAGTTTTCAATCTTTGTAATTGAATTATTTATTTTAATTTTAATGATTTATTATTTTATTAATTATTCTTTTGATCTCATAAGCTTTTATTTAGCTTATCGCCAGTTACACATTTAACACCGATTCGTTATATTTGCTTTTGTGAAATCGAAAACATTGAAAGACCAGGCGTCTCCATTACAGTCATGACCAAAATTCAACGCCACAATAAATTGATTTTTGTTTGGTTAAAATGTGAAAAAATTCTTGATGAAAACTTTATGGAAACTGATTATTTATCCCAGATTTAATTTTATCTTTGGGTGCTCCGGAGGCCGAAGTGATAGCGACGACAGTCTTCATTCGGAATGACTGGGGGCATCAAATCCGATCCGGATCGTTTCCTCGTAGTGATGACTGACAATCCAAATACGTGATATCAATAAGTGTACTAAGCCAGTAGATAGTCAGTATGACCTAGCAGTTCGTGAACCCAAGAAGAATAGTAAGAAGTTGATGATAAGAAAAGTTATTCAAGGTCAAAATTCATCAGTTTTTGGAGTTTTTTGTTCCTGTATTAGAGTAACGATAATACATTATTGAATAGGAATGATCTGTCAAACGTTGCGTTTGTTTATGTCATATGAATATGACCCAACTAAACGTCATCGTATTACAAAAACGTTGTTTGGGAATCTAAGCATTGGGAGTGATGGCGTTACCTTAGTTCGCTGTAATGACCAACATAAATAAACAGCTTTAAATTATTTCTACAGCATGTCAAGATAACTTAAAGATTTCTGACTCTCAATTAGTTAATTTTTGCTAATATTATCGATGCTTTAAAAATGTAATCAAATCACTTCTTAAAAATATAATTAAAGAGAGTTTTTATGCTCTGCACACAGTCTTTATGAAGTTTTATCAAGAAACTAATTAAATTTAAAGCTAATTTATTCTCCAAAAATATCACAAATTTTTGACGGAAATTAACTCAACCTTCCCTTATATGCGCATTTTGCGTAATGACTCAATGCTTCTTCACTGCGGGCGCGTCGTGTGTCAGTATATAAACACTATGCTCACCTGGTGCTAAATTCATGCCGGTCGCTAAACCGTATCGTGTCCGCCCAAAAACAGCTTCCACCTTCCCAAATAAAACAAAATTACCCAAACTGCCCAACCTTATTGAACAATCGTTTGTTTTCATTGGCCACGTTCGGCACCGGCAAACACCATTTATGGCTTTACGACTCTTCCGCTATCGATGGAACGTCCGACCGACAGTTTCTGCACCACACTCCGCACACTATCAATGCGCAAGCAAGCAGCAAACCACCCGTTCGGGCCATCGAACGGGCGGCAAAAGAAAAGGAGCGTCCCGTAGTCGTACGACGCAGTCGATGATTGTCATCAGCATCGCATGACGGCGCACTTTTGAAGGTTTTTTGGTTTGAACAGTACCGAGCCGCACCCATCGGCGGACCCTTCTTTCTCTCTCACGCTCTCTTTCTCTTACTGTCACACCGATCCGGAGCTTATTTTGGTAAGACGCAACCATATCGTAAAATGACTTGACGGTACGATCGCGCCAATATCGGTTGCGCAAGTGCGGCACGCTTTTTTCAGACAAACTGTTTCCTTCTCTTCTTCTTTTCACGCTCCATGTTGGAAGCGTGTTGGAAGCCACTCAAGTACAGCGACCGCGCAGCTCGTGCAGCTCCCACGCGTTTCTTCTTTCTACACCGTTTTCTACAACCACCACTCAACCCGTCTCTTCAGCCACCACACAGTGATCAACACAGTGAGTGTGTGCGTGGTGGCTGTGTTGTTTCATTCTTCCGGTGAACCACTTTTCTCACGGGCCCAAGTTCCGTGCGTCGCGGTTGGATGGCGTTCAGGTCCGGTCGGTGACATTGTCTGGAAACGCAGAAACGTTAGAACTAAGCCGTCTGGTTTCAAGGTGTCAGGCGTGAACAAAGCAACGGTTTGAGCGAAATGGGATTGCGCTAAAGGAAGGTACCCCGAACACAAATCGAGACTCCTGGGAGTGTTACAGGCCACTGGTTTTTGGTGCTGTTGCACGGTTCTACAGATGGTAAATGGTTTCATTTAGTGCAACGCAATACACGACTAGTGGGACACAGGTAATGGAAAAATGAGCAACAAGAGGTTGACTTAAACGTGGAAGCCAGGTGTTGTAACTCTTCTTCATATTAACAGGGTAATTTGCGCTGATGTTTTTCAGAGTGACCTAAAAGGATCAGTTAGAGTCGCAACAATACTTTCATTGGAGTTCGTCTTGATGACAAGTGATCTCATAACAAAGTGATTATATTAGCTACATTTTCACCAAAGTCTTCCATTTCCGTTAAGATCACATTGACTCGTCTCGACTTTTATTCAAGATTCTGAAGTCTTGTATTCTTCGACTGCGGATCTTTTTGCTTATCCCTGTGAAACGTTCGGTGGATGATTTTACGATCATTTACTTCATTTTTCAAGGTTTTTCCTTAAAATGCTTTGATTTCGTTCATTTTCTCTTCGCCCTAGTTAGTTTCTGTACATTTTCTGTCGAATGACGGCAGATTAGATTTGAAGCTCTTGTTGTTTAGGTTTAGTTTAGCCCTAAGATACCTACAAGAAACCCTGGAGACTGATATTTGTAATTAATAAACAAACAAATTCACCAATTTATAGTTCTCAGTTTTCACTAAGCAGATTGAAGGCAAACGATTCATTCTGTGAAGCAGCAGTCAAGGACCTTGTTTGGGCCCTTGTTTTGCAAAAAGAAGTACAGTGTGAAGCGTTGGTTTAATGAAATGATAATCTGAATGATTATCTGTAACTGCTGATGTTTTTCCTAGACCCATCGCCAGTCAGTGGAATTACAATTCTATAGAATTTTGATCATAAATAAATAGCTCAAGGACTCAGGAGTTTCTCATAAAAATTTATGTGTATGTGTTTTTGTCTACATTGTGTAACTGATCTTCAAATCCAACTTAAGATATTCTTTATATTTTAAAGACCAAGAGGCTTGTTGTATGATATCGGTCAGTTATTTCATCGAAGAGGAGTTCTTTTTGAGGAAATAAAATGTTGACTAAATGTTACTTAAAGTCTTATTTGCTTAAATTTGGTGTCTTTATTGCTCAAGATTTGTTCCTTTGGAGATATATCAATGTTTTTCTTCGTTTTTTGATTCTTCATGTTCTTTTATAGTGTCTATTATTCTTCAATTTAATCTTGTTTTTTAATAGTTGCTTAAATGCGAAAATAAAGCTTCTAACTGTTTGGATTGATTTGGATTGAGCATAGTTCTCTTGAAAAATATTTAAACTAGGTGACAAGTACATTGATGGACGATAAATTAAAACTACTGTTTATTCACCGAATCTTGATTTTGATGTACTGTTGTCCACAATTCAATTAAGTAGTAACCATACCAAAACTTAGAAATAAAAACAATAGAAATATGAAATGTAAATTTAAGATTCATCAATCAATCAATCAATCAATAAATCAATCAAGGTTTAAGTTTTCATCAATCAATTAATTAAAAAAATTGTAAAAAATAAAAGTGAAGAAGTATTTTAATACTATGTATGTTTTATTCTATTGTATCTAACGCTAATATTTAAAAAGATTTCTCAAAGTTCCTATGCACTCGTAAGCCTTATTTTATTACTTGGATTCAAAATAACTTAGTCGCATTGAAGAGCATAATACATGTAGTGGCCTCTCGCGAAGGCCTTCAGAATCAGCTCAACAGAACATAACCGTACCAGCATAAAACAAAGCCATTCATCCCATCGGATGTAATCACCTTGAAGTCGCACGACCGACATAAATCAATGCCCAAACATCAACCTGCACCGCCGTAGTCGCCTTACATTCCCTTACGAAATCAATTTCCGAACGTGCCATCGAAGCGCTCCCTTTTAGCGGATGATGTGCGTCTAATTTTATGTTTCACCCATCCTCGTCACAGCTCCCCGTTTCCTTTCATACCCTCCCCCCGTGACGTTCACCCTAGCCGAGTGGCTGTTTGACGCGACCGAGAGCATCGAAAACCGGCGGGAAAACATATTTCACAACCAGGGCAGTCTGGTGGACAACCGCACTACCACTGCGGCACGGTGATTATTTATCATCAGCGGAGGATTATTCAAATGAAACTTTATCGACGGTTCGGCTCTGGTGTTTCCATGTCCCTCCGGGCGGGGTGACAGGTCCGATTTCAACCCTCCTCCCTCCCCAATCCCTCACTCTCCGTGTAATGTCTGCCCCGTAATGCAACACCCTTCCGAAGGTAATCCTATCCGCAAGCCATTCGTACGGCTCGAAGCGCTCTCGGGCGGTGATCCGGAAGGCTGCTCACCTGCGTGTCACATAGCGTGAGAAACCTGGGTTTCTCGATGGCGGCACCGGTGTCACGAGCCGAGTTTTTACAAGCCGCTTAGGGACTAATTGATGTGTACGTGACGAATGTTCGGCTTGGTGGAAGAAAGACAGGGCGGGTTCGAGTCGGCAAGGGAAAGATATTCGCCTGTTGTTTCAACTTATTTTTATCTCAACGAATCTAAAGGCAACCCTAAGGCTTAAGGTCCGGCCGATCGTACGCGCGTTAATTAAAAATGTAAACCATCGCTTCCTTCTTTGCAGTCGTGCGTAGTAACAGTCTCGCGGATCGTGCTGAAAGTTAGCGACAGCGATAGAGAAGAATCTATGCACACAGAAAAAAACAGATCAACGATCAAATAAACCAGTTCATTAAAATCTCATCTAGCTCCTCGGGTGGAGTGTTGTGGACGAGGAACTTGCGTGAGTTTCGCCG
>KZ061546.1:284257-308784 GCA_002091835.1 Anopheles maculatus | reverse complement strand
GTCGATTTGGAGCATCTTTAGCTAACCCATTCGAAGGATAACGTTCGAAAATTTGTTTCTACTGTCAGTTTTATTCCCGAAAAAAAAAATAAAAGAGCATCGACAGATTCCAATTGTTTGTAGTCAACATAAGCAATTGTTTGTAGTCAACATAAAACACTAAGTCGTCGTCAAACTAAGAAGTTTCTTGGAGCTCAGATTTTTTAAGAGAATCGTTCTGTACGTGGTCCACAGGTTATGAAAGTTTGAGATCCTCAAGCTGGCCGTTGTATAGGGACATTACGAGCAAGACCTATCATTTTCATGCAATTTCTTCGTCTGGTCTTTGTCACTGGCACTGTCACCGAATACGTTTAGAGATTCCAAACATTCACTCTATTTATTTTATTTTTATTTATTTATCCATTAATATTCCAAACATTCACTCTAGTTAGAGACTCTAAAAGGCTTGATCTGCCATGGCCTTAAGCGATTACGCGGAGTTCAACTACGTAGATAGAATAACTCTGTGCAACTCCGTAGAGAGATTAACTGCAAAAATACTGAAGAGATTTATGAAAATCAGGTAAGAGTTGTCAAAAAATCGAATAATTAACATTAAATTCACCCACTTGATGTAAGTGAATGGATGCTACCTGACATCAATTAAAAGGCTAAGTATTGATGTCTTTTCTGTATCCCATACTAAGTTCCTTAAGGAGGCATCGTTAATGTGATTATTTTTGTATCTACTGGTCTGGAGATCTCTTCTTGCTTGGCCTAACGACCTAGGTCATGCCTGCCATTTCTGGCTTACTAGACTCATTGTTACCGCATAGTTGGATAGTCAGTCCTCACTATAGGGGAACGGCCCAGGTGAGTCTTGAACACCGGTCCTGCGCCGCTGTCGCATCTACCATCGGGCCGCCCCGGCCTGGAAATATGCTCAGTATTAAATACCTTGCTGGAAGTTGCTGTCTTCATCTAGACTTCATCATCATACGAGTAGAATCCCAAAGATGATGACCACATCAAGAATCAGCGAGTACATGCAGCTCCCGTTCAATGAGTTAGGCCAGGTGTTCTGCTATTTCCTGATGGAGTTTGTCTTCTCAGCTAACATGGCGTCGACCGTGGACATGCTTCAGGGTTGGTATTTCCCGTACCATAGCCAAAGAATCGACAAATCTGAAGAACTTAATGACTAAAGGATCATCTGTTGACTTAATTGGATTTCGTATCAAGACTAGCGTGTTCTTTTTCCAAACTGATGGAAATGATCCTGTAGTTAGAAGGCTCTGGAATATAGCTCTAGAAACCTCGGGGTTTGAACTCATCATGAATCAAATTGGGTGCATTTTTATAGAAATTACTTACGGAAAGCAAAGGACAAATTATTTGTTACGAGGAGAAGACCCCAACGAAGACAAAGAGGTATCCTGCTTCCTTCTTCTAAAACGAAATTCAAATTTAATCGCTTATCGATATTGCAAAATCATCGGAACTTGCAACCAGCTGCACCTGTTCTATAAATTAATTTTCTTCCGCCCTAAACCATAATTTATATTGTTTGCAATAACATTAATTCATATTCAATCGCCACTGTCTTGCGTCCCGATCAAACAAATCATCCTATAAAGTGCGCCAATAAATTGCATTCGGCAAGCTAATAACGGTCGTCTGGCTGGGGCTTGTGTCTAATTTTCCTTCATAAAATCTCGCCAAATTTACTGACTCTGGAGGCAAGTCAAACGTGAAGGACACTCACATGCGTGTTTGCTGCATAACTGCCAGCGGTTAGATACTAAGCGTACGCCTGATCGTGAGTGGCTGAGAATTATTTCTAATGCCTCGCTGCCGCACCGGTCCGTGCAATTACGCTACCCCGAGCAGACAAGTTTTACGATGTCCAGTAAATTTACAGCTGGCGAATGATCGAACCGATAACGATCGTCACCGTGTTGTGCGAGGCGATCGCGCGACCGAGCGATTTGATTTTTATGATTCTAGCTCAAGGCGCGAGAGTCTACCGTTTAGCATAACATACCGGTCGGCCCGATCATCATCCGGCGTCACAGAAACGGTCGTTAAGCAATTTTTATCTTGTCAGATTTGTGGGCTGCACTCACACGCTGCACCTTCTCTCCCTCCAAGCGTTCGGAACGCATCCGAAACGTCGGAGAGTGACCATGGAGAGCATGGTTATTTGGTGGAATAAAATATGAATGAAGTGTAGTTGTAGCGGGCGCAATTCTAGTTCGTTAGAGCAGCGGAATGTTTGTCCGGTATGCAAATGTAGGTAGGATGCAAATGCAAACTAAATGGTCCATTTCGTCGAGCATCGAGTCTCGGCTCGGTTGGTCATTCTGGTTCTAAATGGGCGGATCAAACAACATATCAATGTCTGCGGGCTTCAAATATGTTGCTTACGGTGTGGTTTTCCGATTACGACTTCCGATCGCTGGAGTAGATTGAACGCGCGAACCAAGATGACCACCGGCATCGTGACCACCGGTGACAAGTATTGACAATCGACGAACCTATTTCTTTCCTTGCATCGCATCGTCCTTGGTGGTCTGGCGCAAGTTGTGGTGCAAGTGCAAGATTCACTTTTGCTTGTCTTTTCTCTTTTTTTCTCAAGTAAGGTGGATGTTGCGGAAGAATCTTAAAAAAAATACAGAAAAACTGCATTTTTCTTTCCTCTGTGCGACATCTCTGTTGAATGTGACATGACAAGGCAAACATCTGTCACAACTTGAAGCTGACCGGCGTCCGGGTTCGGGCTGTGTTGGGATCTTCTTATTGCATTTAAAAAGTGAAACATCACACAAACTCACGCTATCGCTGGGTGTGTGTGTGTCCGGTGGAAAGAATGGTTCTTACTCTCCCGGGTAGTTGACCACCATAATTATGTATGTAAATTTGACAAGTGCAATGAAGCTCGAGGCACGATAATTGAATTAAGTTGTTGCCATTCGGGAACGGTTCGTGCACTTTCTCTTCCAATTCTTAACAGATGGGGAAAACCTTCTTTCAAACACCGGACCAAAATCGACGCTGATCACTGAGCAGTGTATTTGTGTAATGGTCAATAATGATGTTGCTGTGCAGGACGTAGGGCGAGCAGTTTACCTTGCTTATCATGGCGTGATGTAATGAATGTTGTGCGACTGAAGACATTGTATGCTGTAGTTGTCCAGCAAGTTCTCGAACGAAATGAAATGTTTTAATTTTGCTGTAATTTATGCAGATTTGTTTGTAATTGGTGCTGTCGGTTGTAAGTTTACAGTGATATTGATATTTTCACGCTATTGCAACCGGAAACCTTGAACAGTATGTAACACAATTTTATGCGGTCTAGTTGTCTGCTGGACATGTCAGACTCGTATGTGACTTGATCTGAGTGCAACAATGTTTGAACAAATATATAGTGAAATATAATCGTAAGCGTTTCTTAAATTATATTATATCTCATAAATTAAGGTAAAGATTTCTTTAAATAATCTGTTTCTAATAATTTTAATAGGAAAAGCTTATGTTTCTTTCATAAATCTTTTACTGACATTATGTTTTGAAAATAATACTTCTGTTGAATAATTAAAATAATTATTTTCAAATAAAGATGATTCTACCCCCCGAAGCCACAACCATTTAAAATAATTAAGAACGCAAACAACTGAAAAAAAAAAAGAAATATCCCAAAGCAAAACATTTCATGCGCATGCTTAATTATAGCCTTTTGCAACCGAGGACAACTGCCTGCTAGGACCTGATAGGAAGCGACTCCATAACCGACGCGATTCGACTCAATCAAACCACACAACGCGCCCTGATTTTGCGCTCCGATTGCGTCGCCTGGGATGGAAAAGCAATCAATTTCGCGACTGCACACGCGGATGCAATAAGTGCATCATTATAATCATTAGCTGAACTGCACGCACGCATCGCGGCCAGCCCCAAAAGCGGGACACCAACGTCGTTTGATTAGGAATTCTTCCTACAAATTGTTTCAAATGCTTGACCACCGAAGCAGGCTCCAACGCTTCGGCTATCTGCTAGCAAATTTATGACCAACGCAGCCCGAAGACGACGATCGTGCAGACCGACCGACCGACCGAGGCTTGCTGTACTGCCGCCGGGTATGCGGCGCTGGTTCGGGATTGCTCCCGTCGATGTCGCATAATTACTTAATAAATAAAGCGTCTCGGGCCGTACCATCGAGCGCAAACGGCGCACACAAGGATGCGTCGTCGATTGCCGTCAATGCGGGGCGGAAGTCTGGGTTCGTCCCCAAACCACCCGGGCAGAATGATCGATCGAAGGACACGGTCCGCGTTCGGGCGCGTGGACAGGCAAGGCAAGGTAGTAATTGAAAGAAATCATAATTAATGCACTGGCTCCGCTATCATTAGATGGCTGAAATATGGAGCGAATCGTTGGCCGCCTTCGGCGGGGCAAGGACTCGAACGCGCATCTTCGACCATTCTTGGGTGGCAAAACGGCAGCCGGCAGCTCAAATCGAGCGTAGCAAGGCAGCACACGGTTGGTTTGATATTTTATTTGATCAAAAAACTCTAACGGTGGGCCAAGGATTCGCGTGAGTACCTTCGATGTCCACCCTTAATCGATGCGAAAACTTGTTCCGTCATAAGAAATGCATCAATCAGCAGCGATAATGTGCGATGGGAATGTCGGGCAAGTTAATGCAGCTTGTTCGATCGATGGCCGAAATGAGTGCGTAATGAGGATGGGATGGGTGAATGTTAAGCGACGTATTATTTTTGTGGGCTAAAAACATGCTTTTAGATACAGTTACATGTCTTTCTAATGACGTGTATTTGCAACGTAATTGAGTAATTCGGTTGGACAATTTTCCAGTTTAAAGTTTATGCAAATCAGTCAAAAAGTTTCAAATTTTGAAACGGAACGTAGAGCTCTTGCCAGGAACTTACGAGTGGGAGCAAAAATATACAACAACCTTATAATTGCAACATGTTTTGACGTCTAGTGATGATTGGTCATGATCAGCTTGATTCAGTAGTGTGAAACCTGTTCGAATCTACTAAAGATAAGAACCTTCTGAACGAGTTTTATGCTGAGTCAGTAGATCCATGCAAATGTGTTACTATGTAGTGAAATTCCTGTAAATTCCATAAAAAAATAATTGTGAAACAGAGCAAATATTTGCTCTAGTGGAATCGAAGTATGCAGAGATTTATATGAAGTTTAGGATGATCTGTCATCTCGGAAAAAAGACTAAACAAGAACTAAAACATCAGCAAGTTGAAATTCAGTTATTAGCTGAAGCCATGTTGGATGATTTCTTGTCGTTTTTGACTAGATTAGTTTTCGGTACTGACGAGATTATGAGTTTGTAGTATATATCGTACAGAAAACACATTCTACACTGCTATACATGTAGTCTTATGCTGTAATTTCATGCTGTATGTGAGGCGTTTAGCAAGGCAACTATGCAAAGTCTTCGTTATGAGTTTACCAGTTTCAGTTCAACTGCTGTGACTGCTTGACATTTTTGAGCTTAAGTCATCAACGTCCTCAGTGTTTGATTTTTATTGTCTTTTAATTACGACAATGTAAGTGTTTAGATTATCTAGTTCATTGATTAGCTATACCTAGCAATTATTGTATCTTTAAGATCTCTATCATGACTTGATAAAACACTTAAAATTAAAGCAGTATGTTCTAAATCTCTCCAGATGTAGCTATCATCATCATACAATTTTTGATTATGTTACTGATGATTGACAACCCGGAGAATTTCTATCTAATAATTCACTATATGGAGACAGAAGCAATACAGGAGGATTAAGAAGACTTTTTCCTTTCTCAACACAAGCTCGGAGTGCTAATGGCAATACTATGACGAATGAAACATGGTTCAATGTCATAAATTGAATGCCTAACTTAGAGTTAAAATGATATTAAAAAGCACAATTGGATGGTTTAAAAGCACAGTCACGTCTAAATGGCAATCAAATTAGATACATTTTGCAATGCCATAAAGCACACGGTACTCTAACGTTTTTTGTGATCCCGCCAAAGACATGGTTTTGAACACATTTCACATTAATCGTTTTGATTCTAGTCGTGCAGGTTCAAGTTTAACTGTACGCTCCTACCTAGCCAATCAACGTTTCTGTATCGCTACCATCAGCATCATTAAGCACAATCTTCAAGATCGTGTCACTTTCGATGCAATCCACCACAAACTTCAATTTTTCATCGATTCGTTATTTTGGGCCCGTTCCAAAGACCTTTAAGAGTTTGATTTTGAAGGCATGTACTACCCCCCGCGATCGGTAGTAGAGTATAGAAATAAAACAACTCACATCGAAGGAGTGGTGTGATCTACTCGATCATACATCGCACAGCAGGTTGGAAATGGATATCGACACGTTTGATGTGACATTAACAAAAACCAGCATCAGTTTGACCGCACCACACCGCTCGGTCAGCGCAGAACATTATGCATGACCGTGAACATTTCGCAAACAAAAAATACAAAACACCACCCGCATCTCGTAGCCGGAGTTGTAAAATCGTGGCCGCACTCGAGCCGTCGTTAAGTTCTGTATCGTTGATTAAGAGCGAAATCTAACGAGCGGTACGATTTGCAAGATTGCAGGCAAAATGGCAACTGACCACACACACACACACACTCAAAAACGCGTGTAAACGCACGATCACAGTGCTCGCAACGTTGGTGGCACCCGCGCCAAGCCTCTCACGCGTCAACCATCTCGAGGGCGCAGATAATTTCAAGCGCAAATCGACGACGCAAGTTTGAGCCTTGACTTTTTGATGGTGGAGTTTTTGGTTTTGGTGATGTTTTTGCTACTCGGGCCCAGCTACTTGGCGATCGCGGGTGGGCCAACGTTTCAAGCATTTGCTCCCGTTTCGAGTGTCCCGGTGGATCGATTGCCATCAAACCGTCGGGTCGGAAGTGCATAACTAAGCAGGTTACGTAGCGTTCTTGGCTCGGTTGTGTGCGCTTGTGGGTCAACTTCCTGCCCATTTAGCTTCCCCGGGGGGGATCGGGATACGCTGACGATGCCAATTTGTTGCCGATCGTATCGCTGATAAGCTCAGGGTCGAGAAAAGAAAAACGTCATCACGGTCCTTAAGTCCGCACGGGATTTATTTACTAAATAAATATTCATCAGTCCACAATGAGCGTCGCTGTTGGTCGCTGGGCATTGCAACTCTCACGGCACTGATGCCAGTCAGTTGCAGGCGAATTCAGTGTGGGCCCAACCATTCAACCCTGGATCGAGAGTACTTATGCAAATGAGACAGCAATCAGGACCACGTGGCCACCGGTTGCTTGGTGACGGGACATCGTTTCTTTCTCTCTCGATACCAGGAAGGATGGCGAACGTTTTTTTTTGCCCTGCTGGCCACCATGAAATCCACTGGAACAGGCGTTTTGCAGGCGTGCGTGTGCGCGGACGTGATGCACATGTGGACCGCCCGTTGGTGTGGCGCAATGTTGTCGCCAGTGTTCGTGCTGATTGTGCCATATGAGAATGGTTCCGTTGCAATGGTTCCGACGCTCGTGCCATTCGACCCGGGTGGCGCTGTAGGAAGCCGGCCTGACATGTTACGTGCAGTCACGGTGGTCACTGGCATTATTAATGGAATGGACGGAAAAAAAACAAGGAAAAGCCGTCCGAAGCGGCTGTCACAAGTTACCCCGGTCATAGAAAAGCCGACCGTTGGACGTCATGGACGATGCCGACTCCAGAGATGTCGACTGGTGTATTTAAAGAAACTCTTCGGCACAAAGTCCAGACACGCTGTAGGATGCTTCAATGTCAGGGCAGCTCCGTCCGTTTGAGGACTAAATTACAATAATAAAACAATCACAGCGCAACAGGTAGTCCGAGTTCGACATTGGACCGAACCGAAATTCTACCAAACTACACATACTACGCACATTGCACACATTGCCGAACCGGTCATTGTCCGGCACGTCCGACAGCGAAGAGAAAAGAAAAGGATCATCGGCGGCAACGGTTTTGACTGTAGCAGGTAGCAGAGATTCCAGAAGTCTCACATCACATTGGTCGGTTCGGGAAACAGGACACCGGCCAACTTCCTGAGGTTGTCGGACACAGTAAGCGCCGCCACACACAGTGCTATTTTCCCCGATCCAACAGTTTCGGCGATCCTCTGTGTAAGCTGCTAATCAACGCTAAATGGCATAATTATTGCACGAACGGTCGCGAGGGCGTACGGCTCTATCGGCTTTGCTTGTTGTTGCCGCCCTCGAAACCACCATATGTTGCTGCCGATCGTTAGGATCCTAAAAGAATCGTTGCTTTGAAGTTAGCCGATTCGATCGGGAGGCGTTAAGGTTTTGGGCTGCACAGGTACGCTGCTGCTGGTGGTGGTTTTAACTTTCCGGGAAATTATTTTGTTGCGTAAATAAAGTAGGAAGCCCACCCGTACTAGAATTGCTTCCGAGTCCGGATGAGAGCGACGTTGATTAGATCGTTGACGCGTCATTTTGTGTGGAGCGTGTCGTCAAACAATGTCGGAGTACGTGACGAAATTTGATCCTTGTCGGTGTAAAGTTTAGAGTGTCTAAAGCAAGCTCTTAAGGAAAGAATCAAATGTACTTGAGACGTACAGGTAAAATCATGATCGACCTAACAGATGAACAGAAGTAGCTATGATAACCCATAGAACGATCAAGTATTTGCATAGGTCTGATGGTTTTAAACTCATTTTAACTCCTTTCAGTTATACTCATCCTTAAGACATGGCACGAAAGAGTCTTGAGAATGCAAACAGACAGTTGAAACACCTATACATATTTTTAAGTCGAATTAAATCACTCGTTATGCTAAAATCTCATACCTAGCCATTGTCACCTAGCGCGTAGCATTATCTCAGTTTCAATCTAACTCCTCGTTATCGGACCATAGGTGAACTAATTCTTCAACCTTACACCCCGTTTGTCATGGGCGTATCTTGATGCACTGTCTAGGCGAAATTCTTCTTTCATGGAGATTAGGGTAAAGATCGATCTCGGCTGTGAGCGAGCAATAAATCACGACAGCCTGGGACGAGCTAATTAAGCATCAACGGGATCGTACGAATACGCGAACTAGACCCAAAACACCAAACTAGACAAAACGTGCTCCCATGTCCTATGATATGCAAATGTGTTGTGGAAATTTAAACAGCGAGCTAGATTTGTTATCAAGTAAGGGATTTCTATTGAAGTTTTTCTCGGGTTTCTATCTCCACTGACCGCACGCATTGTGTTTTTTCGAAAGATCATTTGATCTAGAAACACATTTCGGGACTAACGAAACTGTACCACCATTACCGACTGTATGCGAAGGTGTTGTCTAAAGCATTTCTGTAAAAAAAAACTCGGAAGAAAATACCTGTTGGTCTCCTAATTAAGAAATCAATCATGGTGCACCATCACGATCGTCATTTATTTTATTTTTGGGGTGCGATTCACATTTTGATGCCTTTGTCTTCTTTTTTTGCGCACACGCCCACCACATTCTACTCGCTACGCCCCTTCAGTTCGGGGATCGACCACCTTGCCGGCTTTCGATACGCCTTAAATCATATGCACCGTACGTCAAGGTTGCGGTAGGCTGAGGACCTCACTGTCCGGACCGGTCTATTGTTCTGGTGGCGCTTGGGCTTGGAAGGCAAAATATAAACGGCAAAGTGCACGATCATCAAATAGGCCGCCGATTCGTCACACTTACGATGGTTGGTGTTTTGCGGGCATCGTGAGCTAGGGGCACGTGTTTATGCGACCACCGGAGCTGGACCTTAAGAGGAGCTTATGAAGTTGCTAAAGTTCGTCCAAAGTGGATTATGTGTGATGCGAATGAGAGGCCTTCGAAGCAATCACAATGTTCCTTCGCTTGATTCCTCTCAGGAACGCGTTCGCCCTTATGAATATTCATTATTTCACTGCCAACTGTCAACCGTGTATGATTGCACCTTATGCACGCACTCTATCACACGGTAAACTGGGAAACACCATAAATGGGTGAGTGATGGAAGCTTTTAAATGCAATTTAAACACTGCTGGATTGGTTGAACTGCTTCAAAAATCAGGTGAATGTTGCTTACCTTAGGGCACTATCCAGTCCCTATTACTTATTATGCCGTAAACGCTGTATCGCTGTAATCAATATTATTGTTCACATGACTAAAATGGATCAATCCATTCTAGTTCCCGTTCACAGCTCATACCGGGTCCGTCTGTCATTATCGTTTAATTGGTTCTGGATAAGTAGCGTGTGCAAGCGACACGTTCATGATCACGCGACGGTAATTGTAGCATCGCGCCCTGTAAGCAGTAATGTGATGCTACAGTGCAGCATATAAGAATATTTAATTTAGAAGATACAGTTGATCTTAGATAATAAGTGCCTCTATGTTTATCGGTCTAAAAGCTTTTTGTGAGCAGATGTTTTGAAGATTCATTAAAGGATTTTTGCGTTGATGTTTTATGGGCTTAAATACACTTCGGAACACATTGTGCTCCACTTCTTCTTCTTCTTCTTTGGCACTACAACCTCGTGAGGTCTTGGCCTGCTATTGCTAGCTCTCTGTGACTTTGTTTTTACCCGTAGCTGGATAGTCAGTCCTGCGTACGGGGAGGCGGTCCGACGGGATTCGAACCCTGGTTCTGCCGTGTGAAGACCGGCGCCGCTATCGTATACACCACCGGGCCGCCACTAGATAATTTATTTATTTATATTTATTGTTATATCAACGGGCTGCGAGGCCTAATTGAGTAGCAATGATTGGTATCTACGACTACGACTACACTCGCTGCTCCGTAAATAACTGCGGCCACGGAAGAAGACGGAGCCTGTCCCTAAGACTGCCAGAAGCTAGGCCACAATCAAATGAATCCGAGACGGAGTTAAAGGCCGCTGACATGCGAAGCATAGAGTCTGAGCGACCAGCGCAGGAACGGGGCTGAATAACTCGAAGTGTATCCGTGGTCCTGAGTGTTCGAGATGGTGCATTCAGATCGATGCATTACAACAGAGACGACGAGTCGATACTTCTGTTCAGCAGACCTGCGATGAACATGCACTCAGCATTACGCCTTCGAACAGAAAGGGGTTCGAGACCCAGGAGACGACACCGAGCAGGATACGACGGAAGATTTCGGCGGTCTTGCCAAGCGTAAAGCATAGCGAGTTAGCTTACGCTGAATCGACTCAATTCGTGCAGAACAGGTGGCAGTTGTGGGGTTCCAAAGAACACAAGAGTATTCCAGGATCGAGCGAACGAGATACTGCAGTAGCCGGTCTTGAAGCTCACTGGATCACGGAATTCTTTGGTAGTTCTAAAGATGAGGCCAAGTAATTGGTTATCTCTGGTGATGACGTCATCGGTGTGCAGTTTGAGGGTCAGATTCGCGTATAAAATAATATTCAAATACTTTCATGTATCTGTTCCGAATCTTGGTTTATTCCTGATCTCCGCTTATAGTTATGACACGCACTGTAATTACAACGAGCAAGAAGTATTTATAGGTCAAAATTATTGTCAAATGGTAACAAAAAATCACCCAACAGTCTCGTGAACTTTAATCCATACAAACCAATAATTTAATAAAAGCTCTTTCATCCTCTCATCGGATCGCCAACGCATGCATCCGGTCATCGGGCATCTTTTCTCATCCGTTTTGTTTTATTATTATTACCGCCCGCTCGGGTGCATCTTCCCGGCTGATGCTTCACGGATGTGTTAGAAGGCAGACCCGTCGCGTATCGAAGTTTAGTTCCTTTTTATCGATGCGCGGCTTCCTTTGACGTTCCACGACGGTGGCCGATGAAAGTTGACGATAAGCCAATTACGTGAAAACACAATTAGGCAACGCGTCGGATAGCTTTGAAGCTACCCGGCAGGCCGGCTCCTTTGCTTTGTCTCGCGAAGGTTTTTGTTGATGACCCACCGTACCACGCGTCTGTCAGAATTCGTCAAACCAACCGAATCCCGCCCATCAATCACGCCGAGTGATGAACGTAGAATTATGACTCCTCCAATTATCTAGCATTCAGGCGTGTAGTGTTGCAGAGAGCGATTTTCACCATTAAAATCCGATTTCATGCTCGCTCGGTCTTCTGGTTTTACACGACGGCCGAGGAAACGTCCAAAAACCCATGCCTAACACTTCAACAGCATCCCGATACAGTGCGTCTGCTTTGTGATTCACGCTTGGGAGAGGAATTTCGATTTGGATTGTACTCATCGCTCATCTATCGGAGTGTAGGATGATTCAACGATTTCTATACACAACGATTCCAACATCTGCAGGTGCATGTCACCTCATTTCAAAATAAAACAAACAAAAAAGACACCTTACCAGTGCGCAACGGATACGCAAATGGTGAGCTCACGCGATGTCCCGTGCGCGCGCGATTCGCTTGGTAAAAATCGTGACAAACGCCAATTATATCAACCGTACAGGCCTTGTTGGCGAATCGCGAATCTCACGGTCAGTCGGCACCGGTGACACTTGTCTCGGGGGCATCCCACGCGACCTTCGCATGGCACCTCGGTGGACACCGGTCGCAAAGGGGCGTTTGCCACTGCCTACAAAAAAATCTATCATAGGACAAGATCGGCCATCCGTACCCGGGGGATGCACAGCCCCGATTGAGCCAGCTCGGTTCGCAAAACATGGTCAGTTGGCGACCGCACCGGTGCAAACGGTCTGTAATGGTTGGCGCATTTTCTAATTTATTGCACTGCCAACCCAGTGACAACGGGGTCAATATTTGCATAATCTTCTTAAGGCACGCGCCTCGCCGTGGTTTAATATCTAACGCCGGATTGTTGTGACTGTTTCTGTTTGGGTTTTGTTGCTTTGAATGAATGGTTCTCTGTTTTAATTAAAAAAAAAAAGGTTAAATAAGTTACTCACGTCAAAAGCAAACGTTGTTCGATGTTACTACCAAGTACTCCTCAAATTACAATATTTGTGTAGCACAATTCGCAGCCGGGACCATGATGGATCATAATTTATTAATTTATTAATTTTAAAAGATGGATCTACTACTGGTTCGGCCTAAGCTTGCCATAACATGCCACGTAAAATGGCGAAGAAATTGTTTACTTCTTGCAAAGCCTCGTCCCTTCGACTGTTCGGTCTCATACAAAGAGGATACAACTTATCTTTAGGATCGGGTTTCCATATAAAGATTTGACCACAACTCGATTGAATCACCTAAAAAGAAACTATGCTTGTAAGAGGTTAGTTGTTGCGACCAGGAGTAGGTCGTAAAGCTAAGCAGTGACTAATCGTACGCCTTTTACAGAATAGATTAATGCACCAGCAATATTGTACATGATTTATTTGCTTCGTTACAACTGCTTCATCCTCTTTACAGAAACTTACCTAAAATCTAAGCTCTTTTATCTCACGTGTTGTATGTGCATTATTTAACTACGTGCACTTGTTGTACTAACACAAAATTGTACAGATCCTTCTGTAACATAGACAGTTTTTGAGATGAACTAGATATATTCTGGTGCTGCGAGCTACAGTACCATGATAGCGTCTGTCATGGGAAGTACTCAGCTGTCTCAATTGTGCAGCGAACGCTTGTGCGGTGCACGCGTACGACACAGGCGATAACGGCCGGATGGCGGAGAGCCGTCAACAACGGTTTCGGGGTCGATTGATGGACGCCCGGAGTCGGGAGTTATCTAGCGGTCTGGACTACTGACCTTCCTAATGAGCCTGACGGGCTCGTGTGTGACCGTTTCGTCCATGGTTTGCTCTTTGTGATGTATTTTTTTTTTTTGCTGTACATCTTTACTGACTTAGTACCACGAACGAGTGCGTTAAGCTGGATGCGCAAAGATGATTTTCATGTGATTTGTTACACAAACGGAAGTAAACTGTTACCGGCACGTGGCAGCAACAGTGTAAGGTTCAATGCCAGTTCTTTACGGATCGTCGAGCACTTTGGGTGGACAAAAATAGTGCTGTTTGGTTGTCTAAGTTCCGCGCATGTGAACATTAATGTTGTTGGACGTCGTTTTTTGATTAATTTTTATTATTATGGACACGAGTGTCGCGTAGGAATTTTTATAGCGTGTACCAGTTATTGAGCAAAAAAGCCATTGAATTGGAATATAATGGTTTTAAGGAATGTGTCCGCTAATGTTAATTTTTTGTTAAAATGTTTAAAATGAAGACTCAAGCTTATTTAACTAAGGCCATGGTGTTTTATTTTAAACACAAATAGTTAAGCTCATAACAAAAACCCAACCCATTCAACCGCCGTTAGTCACCGTACTTGCGATTGTAATCACCACGGTAAAACAATGTACGAGCTGCCGCTGTTCTTATCGGTCGGCCGTTGAATTGCGGAGTTGAAGTCACGCGTCAATGGCACTAGCGATCCACCGTCAACACGCCACGATGCACACCTTCATACTGTTTGCCTACAAAACAAAAAAAAACATCCCACCCCGTTCGCCAGATAAGATTGCCGGTGGGGCGTAAGTCTAGCGGAGCAAAACAGCAAAAGTCCGACCACACAGCACGACCTTACTAAAAACAACAGCGTCCCAACGCTCGTACCGGCCCGGCACTCCTCGGGTCGGGCAGGAGAAAATTAGAGCATATCTGGAACAAGTACCGACAATCCGCCGAGTGGCTTATCTTACCCGACCGGGGCAGCGGATGGACCGATTCGCGCGCGCGCGCGCGCGCTCGTCCCATGTCTCGTGATCGTCACGTTCCCTGCTAGTGTACGCAAGGCCGATCAGCAGGCGTAACCTCGTGCTGCTGGAGGTGTGAACCACGCCATTGGTGGCTGTGGAGTGACATTTGCTTTTTGTGCGCCGTGTACTAACGCTTCCCGCGTAGCGTACTTGATTGATCCATTTTGTGTGCTATGAAATGTGGGGAAGTTTTCGTTTTGCTGTTGGTGGTAGAATGAATTTATGGCATGGAAATTGTGGAGTCAGAATGATACAGCACGAAAGGTATATACGATGTTTTATTTGCGGGGTGGTTTGGTTGGAGTGAGCAAATGGCGAAGATATCGTGTAGAAAGCAGGTGACCTTGAAATTGGAAACACTTACGTCCGGATTATCCAAAGCCGTTGATAACGAATCAAACAGTGTTGGTAGTGTTACCAAGTAGGCATCTTGCCAATTACCTTCTAACAGCGGGTGAGGATTTAAGATTAAATTATTCAACACGAAACCTCAAGAGGCTTGATGATACTCCAAACCGGGATTAAGAATGCCAGCGTGAGACTTGTTAATTGGGGTCCTAATATTGCATGGGTGATGCGACAGCGGCGCCGGTCTTCACACGGCAGGACCGGGGTTCAAGTCTCATCTGGGCCGTTCCCCCATAGTGAGGATTGACTATCCAACTATGCGGTAACAATAAGTCTAGTAAGCCAGAAATGGCAGGCATGACCTAAGAGGTAGTTAGGCCAAGAAAGAAGAAGAATATTGCAGAATGGAGAAAATTTCTGGAGTAAAGATATCAGAAATTTACCTATCGATTCATAATATGATTACGACCTTTGATTTGCTTAATTAAATGCAATCTTTAAAGGAGTTGTTTAGATTATAAAAGGTTCGGAATATTTTCTTCAAGGAGCATACAAAAAACAAATTAGGATCTTATTTAAATTCTATAAAAAATTAGATAGTACATGGTGTTTCAAGAAGCACAATTGCTCATTTGTTTATGTATACGTCAAATGTCTAAAGTCATACATCTTGTTAAGTTATTCAATTCTATAATATTCATCTTCGTTTAATCGTGTTGCTGGTTTTTATATTTCATAATCTGCACAGTTAACAAATCTAATAATTCATTGATGTATTTAATTATTTGTTTCATTTCTTTTCCTGTTTCAGATTTGGATTTTCGTTTTCATTCAGTGAGATCTTTTGTAGCAGCTTCTCATTTGTTTTATAATTACCTTTTTTTATAGTATTTTGCTTCAGTTTCATGAAACCCTGATAGGTCATATCGCTGTATTTCAAAACCATGCATTAAATAGTTTAACTTTCGTAATAATAAATCAATGATTATTGTTTTCTTCGATCAAAAAAGTTAGTAATTTAGAATATTAGAACACATTTTCACCCTCAAGCCATTCGAACTAAATTAGGCATAATAGTAGAATAAACATAACAGCAGCTGGAAAGCGAACGCTCAAAATCAAACACGCTGCACTGCTAGACTTTCTTGAAACGAAGCAAAAAAAAAACCGACCGACTGCATATTTCGCCTCACCCGAACATCATAATTCCTGTTGACCACCCAGAAAACCTCGCGGTGGTTCTCCGGCCATTTTCGTTGCCACAAAGCCAACCATTGGCTCAATCGGCTTCAACAAAACACAACCCAAAAAAATCCTCCCGAAAGCCGACCATCGGCTAATTGCTCAATTTTGGCGCAAAACCACCGACACTGGAATCGTCGAACCTATTTTTTGGCCCCCTAAAATTGGTTCACGTGAAAACGGACCGACTCGCCACCGTACGATACCACCCAGCAAGGATGCACCGAAGTGTACGTGACCTTGCAGCGCACAAAACTGCCACCGGCGCTGGGATCCGCCGTATCGTACCCCAAAATTAAGACACTTGCCAACGTGCATCATCTTCCCTTCCGTCATCCGAGAGCATCCCTCCACGCCCCGTTGCAGTCCTGTCCTGAGCAGAATGAAATCGAGAGTTTTGGAGGCCCTCACGAATCGGGTAAGGCTGTGCAAACACGCGAACTGATTACGAACCGAGTCTGGCGTTGCTGTCCCACCGGGAGGATGAAGTCGACCCACCGCAAAACCTAACCGCGTCGCTGGAAAAGGAAGCGCCCATGGCGCAATGCAGGCGCGCGCGCGCCTCGACTTCATTCTTGCGCAGTACAAACATCAATGTTATTATCTAAATTGCAGCGTTCGTGCTCGTGTCCAGGCCGATATTTGCATACGGACTTCATAGGGCGTGTGCGTAAGTGTACTCGCGTGTGCACTGACGTTCTCGGGTAATCTCGCCCCCCCAAAAACTAAAACAACAACTGAAACCGAAAACCCCCGTACTACTATCGTGACGTTGGTATCGTCTTTTGGATGCAGTCGACCGTTGTTGAGCGCCACACGTGTTATTTGTTTTTACCAGCAGTGAGGAGTCCGATCGCAAAGGGAGTTGTGCCGTGGCGTGGCATCTCGCAAAAACATGCCTACCATCTGGCGCTACAATTATTAGACGCAGCGCGATTATCCGTGCCGAAGGGTGCATTTTCCTTTTAGAGCTGAACCGCACACATCCTTCATGGAGATAATAATTTAAATTAGCCAGTTTGAAATATTAATCAAAATACGGCGTGCCTCGGCAGTAAAATATTTACGGTATTATGTCTTCGGTAATGGGTAAGATTAGACGATCGTGCACTTTCGTGGCTGGATTGCAATCCGAATTTATCACGCAAAGCATCTTTATTAAAATAATAACGTATTACTTGGGAGATTCAACCAAGTTGGTTCTTATTTTGATTCAATCAAGCCACTGTTTTGGTGGGTACGTATAACTCTCAAAATAGCGCATGATTGTCGGTTGATGTCTGCTTTTGCTACTTGAAAATTGCTTTATCAACAGCGTTGCTAAGCTTCGTGCGGTTGGTTGAAAGATTAAGGTCTAATGATATCATTAGCTGGAATTAGTTGCTGATGTTCTATTTCTGATGACTTCATTTCGAAGGAATATAAATGTGATGTGTTTGTCAGATATCTTCGAGAATATAACTAACTAACTATAATTTAATTTGTTAGTTTTTTGTATTCTTTTGAAACTTGCCCTCATACCGCCGTATAATTTCATATATTTTATGGCATAAAATGACAGACGTTATTGATGCAAAACCTGGTGTATCAACTACTATAGTTGTTGGAATATCAATATAGAAAATTATAAAAAACTGTCTATTTCTTCTGTTAACAAAGTCCATGACTCGTGCCCTTAGAAAACTTCCGAAGGTATCAGTAACGTATCTTGAATTTAGTGTGTCTTGTTGAAGTCTTCTGGTTCACAGGACTTTGTAGAGCCATTTAGTAATTACGACTTTCCTGCTCAAGATCGTTATCTGAAGTTTCAATCATACCAAGGCTAGCAGAACTTCTGTATTACTTCGAGATCATCGCCAATCATTGACATGATGCATTCGAGGAGGGCTCTATCACAATTAGAGAATCAAATATCTCCTCTTTTTTGTCTTCTTTGACAGAATACCCGGGTATTTATAAAGATATTCGGCATATAGCCTAAATCCCCAAATGGTTATAAAGCTAGCATAACAACACAAGCGGTTCTGCATCGAGACTTCCTGACTTCCAAATATAATAAACTTGCCAATCGTAAACTTGCAAAATGTGAGGATCAATATTAGTAGTCGACAGTTATAATGAAAGCAGAGATGATTTCTCTTTTTGATGACATACACCAATCAACAATGCCTACGTATTGTATTGTATTATGTACATCAAAGAATGAACTCTGTTGTTGTAGTTAACACTAGTAAATATAAACAGACTTCAAGTTCTGATTACTTTTTACCTATATTTGTAAACTGATGAAACAAACCATGCCTTATTGAGTAAATGATAAACAATATTGATTACTGATTGTTTGAGAGTTAATGATTGCTCTTTTTTAGACAATATAACTATTTAGAACAAAAATAAATGATTCTTGAAGCAAGGTCAAGCGATTTATCACCAGATCTGGTTGTTCATCTCAGAATAATATCTGATTTCATGTTTTATAAATCTTCCTATGCACATTCCTAGCACATACACGGACAAAGAAACGCCACGAGACACCTGTTAACATCCCCAAGGTATTCCAAAAAACCACCGGAACCAACAATCATTTGCTTCGCAAACATAATAAACCACAGCCAACCACATCCAAACCCCAACCGTGGCAAGTCACCGCAACGCAACCCGGCATTACCTTGCACTTGATAATAACAGGAAAAAATGTAGCTCACACAAATAAAACGCGCGAAGGTGTACGCGCGCGTAACGGTCTCGTGAAGCCGCGTAAAACACACGTACAGGTCCCGGGGAGCTTTCGCATATGACGAGCGACCTCGGCGGGTGGCGTTTTATGGTCGTCTGTGTGTATTTTTTCCAGTCGCACGTCGTTTTTTTTTTCTTCTTCTAGTACGTCAACAATGTCTGTAATGAGGATGAGAAAGAGCAAACAACCAAATTCATGGCCACTAGCCATGAACCGCCCGTTGGGTGATGAACTAATGTAATCTTTCGTTTTGAGACAAGCATTTAGAACAATTTCTAGGATTCCGTATAAAAGTGTGCTCTTATCGGATGCCGTCTGGGTATTATCACATGTCGCTCATGTCTTTCTTCGAAGCAGACCAAGAGCATTAAAATTCTGACCGATCAGTACACCGTGATAACCGTAAGCAACGATTAAGTTGAGGCTGCGTTAGTAAAATAATTAAAGACTGGCTGGACCATTTCGATTGACCTTGGTAACACTTTTTCAACATGAACTTAAACACACAAACACACACTCCAATCGGAGTATAAAACTGTTGCTTAGTTTATGTTCAGCTGACACACCATCATATCGCTTGGCGTGGTGGTTTTTTTACACGTTCGCTGATAAGCCGCGGGCAGCGTTAAATAATTATGCTGCTTCCAACGCGTGGTTTCTAAATATAAACGATGAACTCACTGCCGGGTGCCGTCGGTGCGATTTTGAGCAGTAATTGAATGTTCATCCAAAACAAGTCAATAAAAAAAGCTTTCTTCTTGGTGAAGTGCTCAGCAGAAAAAGATAAGCGCGTTATATTTATTTGATTTTTTTGACAGATGATTTTTATTTGCAACCGCGTGTGCAACCAAATGTTGCAATTTTAATGTAGGTCATCGTGAGTTCGTCGAATAACAATGATTATAAATTATCATTTCAAGAAGCACTGTTTGGTGTTCTGAATGGCATGTTTTTCAAACTTTCATGTGGTCATAAAGCAGAAGACACTTGAAGCCTTTCAATGTAGGACAAAAGTTACACTGTTTTTGTTTATAAATCTTATTAAGGAACGTTGAAATCAATTTTTTATAGAATAATAATTAAGTTAAATGAAATTTCAATTTTAGTAAGCTCGTTGTACGATTTTACCTTCATAAAGTCAGTCTAAACATCAGTTCCCCGTACGCAAGACTGACTATCCAGCTTCAATCACAGAAAGCTAGCAATAGTAGGCCAAGACCTCAAGAGATTGTAGTGCCAAGGAAGAACAAGATATTCCAATTCAAATAAAGCTTAACAAAAAGGGTAAGGTTGTTCAGGATAAAAAATACCCTAATTAAGGGTAAAAAAAGTCAATTTAAGTAATATTTCATAGTTACTTTACTTGAGATCTACAAATTCGAAAGTTTTTGGTCTGACAATGTTGTCTTTCCAATTTTAAACCTAATAGGAACTCTTTTACCGATATATCTGATGGCAAAATCAACGTCCAAACGTGCAAGCCACGAGAAATGACTAATAAAAATGTTAGACTATATTCATCTTAACCACTTAGTTTTATCCAACTTTGAATAATATTTTGTGATCAACCCACACACCATTTATTTAACAATAAACGAATCAGAAAGCCTTTTTAAACTGCTGACCCATTTTATCCTCGCTACAAAACAACGCTGCTAAGCTTCCACCGATAACGCATTGTTTCTTGCGCTTACCATCGCATCACTGATAACGCACCAAAACCGCTGACCAACCTTCACGATGACAGTGACACAATTTAGGACACCTGAACCACGGGTCCGAGATCCGACGCGCTGCTCGGAAATGTGGACGGTTTTTTTTTGCGATAAGTGCGCCTCCAAAACAATGTCCGAATCACGAGACAGGCACGAGCCATCCTCGTGTCGTCATGAACCACCCTTTGATGGACGGGTGGACGTGCCCGGATGCAACCACGCGGCACCCTTTGCTCGATAACCCGATGTTGGTGGTAGGAGCGAAGCACGCGGCTTAATCGGAACATATTTAACACCGCCGTGTTAAGCTTGTGTTGGGTCGCTTATCAGGTGCTCGCTGGACGAAACGTGAGCGACCGTACCGTGCCGTAGCTGTTGCACGTGGCCGCTTCACGATACGGTGCGATATGAGATGCCCGCGCACGGTAGGGCATCATCATTTTGCTATTTATTAAATTATGAATATCTCAAATATCTTCCTTATGAAACGGATGCCCACTCATCCAACTAGAACCGGAGGTGTGTGTCCATCGCTGAAACACTGGAAGGGTTTCTTGTGCGGCTGTGAAACAAAAGTAGCTTCAATATTACCTGATACTGGCCAGAGTGTTTCCACGCGCACCGAAAACTGCTTTACAGGAATGCTTCCAAACGGTGATGAAATGCTACACCACCAGCGCGACCTGCCAATAGTCCTGCCAGGTTCAGTGTCGCATTTCCTGTGTCGCTCTTCAAATCCACACGGCCGTGTGGGCCCCGAACGAAATCCGATCTCGGCGGTGCTCTGCGTTCACGTAGCGTAACGTCACCGCGACAGACAAAGCCAACCATCGCCATCACGCTTGTCATGGTGAAACATGGCTGATGGACACTAAACAGGACAATTATCTTACCCATTAGCCATGTTCGGACACTGCTGCCGGAAGTAAGGATTTTTAATCCGTCGAAAGGATTCTTCCTTTTTCCCTTCCAGCGGACTAGGACAGGATAAAATATGACACCCTGGGTAAAGGGATTTGTTATTTTTTTGTGGTCCGTGTAACCCGTAAGGTCAGACAGCGCGCATCCCAACGCTGGGGCTAAAGGTGAGTGCGTTGCGTTATCTGTGCCGTTCCGAAACAGGGAGGATCACTTCCCATAAAGTAACTCATCGGGAAACGAAAACAAAACTTGACAGCTATCGAAAAGCATTATCTGATACCCGGGATCACACCGGGAGGAGGACAAAATCGAAGAAAAACGTCGTAAAGCCTTTTTCGTGTGTGTGTGTTTTGTTGGAAAAGATCGACGAGAAACACCTGCCAGTGAACGACCGTGGTCACCGTGGGACACTATCGGCAGGAGACACGGAGGCGTTCCTGGTGTCCCTTTGTGTCCGATAGGGGGCAAGCGTGATTGTAAACCCGATTGACCAAAGGCATCCTGATGCTGGAGAAGGGTGAAGAAGCAAACAAAAGAAGGGTCGTCACTATCTGTTTGGTGGATGTTTTTCTTTCTTTCTCGTAAAGCATTATCTTGCGATCGGAGCGGAAGGATTTATTTGGCATGTTCCGGCCTGACCGTGGCGTGCATTTTTGGTGAACACAATTAATGTGAAAGATAGCGGTTTTATCCCGAAGAAATTAAACTTTGAGCTGTTAAACCTTATTTTATTTTGGTAGCCTAGAAATAAAACGCATTTGTAGCTATAAGTAACAGTAGTCATTGATGGTTTTGTTTGTGTGTTTTTTATATGAAAGCCAAATAGTCTAAATTTGAAAGATCTGTTACTTACTTATACTGATTTAAATGGAATTCTTTTTGGAAGTCTTGGAAATAGTGGAAGTACTATTTATTTCTATAACTTTTTTTCTGAAATTTATTGTACTTGCAATACTGCAATATTTACGCAATAAAACATGTTGATTTAAAATATATCTTGATGACAGTAGCAAGTTATCCAAGATAAGCTCAAGGTTGGTTTGAAATTTGAAAATTTGAATTAAAGAGATTGCTGCAATACTCTAGCGCAAGTCTTACAGGATATCTCAAATTTAATGTAAGCTTACGTGAGACATTTTGACGGTGTCTCAATCATTTATTCTATTGCTTCGCAGTGTTTTGACGTTTTAAAATGCATTTTGAATTTGTATAAAACTAACTTTATGGTTTTATGGAATAATTTCAAACCATTCTTTTGCCAACATTGGAGTATGATACTGCTAGATAATAAAATTGCATCGCTTCACGTCTTTGCTTTATTCTCAATAGATGCTAATGTTTACAAAAAATACTAAAACGTTAAAATCCTTGAATTACAACTAAAATCATTTGAGAAATCATCAAAACAACTCGGGATGAATGACAAATTATCTGAAAAATTGTTTAAATACCGCGTAAATACATATTTAAGGTATCAATTTGCCCAATTTATAGGATGTCGAAGTGTCCTGTCGAAATTGTCAGTCAATTTTTTTGTAAACTTCAATGAGTATTACACGAAAACTTCCGGACACAAGCATGGGTTGCAATTCTAACATTTAAACAATATGGATAAAATTAAATTCTCTTGACGTACACAGTAATAGGATTTTGAAGAAATATTCTACGAATCTTTCAATTCTTCAAATGTTTTAATTAAGAAATGCGTAGAAAAATGCTTACAGAACGGCCGAATCCAAGCTTTACGGGTTAATCTCTTAACCTACATCCACAAACTCAATTTCCTGATGCCCGACGCTTCCCATTTCTGTTTGTTCTCCACTTCCACAACCAACTATGACACACAGCCTTCCCAATGGAGACACATAAAACAAGGGTAGAACAAAACGAAAGCGACACATGCATAAATTAATATTGGCAAATATTTATTGTGAAGACATCGTCGGCAGTCCTCGGTACGCACTCATTCTCTCCCGCTACGACAATCGACGACGACGTAATCGAAACCGCGTGGTCACTTGCAACCATCGTCGCGCGACGCGCTTGGAACATGAATGGCACGGACGACCATTTCGAGCATCAGTCCAACCCAAGGCTCTAAGGGTGGCCCGCGACTGGAAATAAACAAGAATGGTCCTGTAAGAAAGCGAGATCCACACAGTACAGAATGCATGACCGAGTATCAGCAATAATAATGGAACCGAGACTAATTTATGGGCGCAATAAAGAAAAAGATCAATACATTTCGTGCCAGCCGTAATGGCGTACGTACGTGGGCGAAATTGACCACCAGGCGGGTCAGAGCCGATCTGACTTTATTTCGGTACAGCGTGCTGGTTTTTTTTTTGGAAGCGGTGAAATCGATCGAACCGATCAGTCCAACTCCCTGGGAGATGTCACGACTTGATGTTACGTTCTGCGATTTTTTTCCCATGTTGGTGTGTGCACGCTATTGAAGCGAAGGTAAGCCGCGAAAAAGCTTGAATAGTTTATGTACAATTTAGGTTTTACTCGTAGATCATAACAAATTAATAGTAGAAATCGAAAATTTCTTAAATAAATTTGAAATCCGCTTAAGCCCAGTATCAAAACATGCAGCTTTTCCTTCAAAATACGCATCCACACAAAAGACTCTGTTCAGTTCCGCCTATACCATGTCCAAATCGATTCAATTTAAATTTTGGCAGTTTAAGCCCTCCGGTAAGGAACAGAATGAATTGTGTGATGTTACTGTTGGTCTGTTTTTTTTCTTCTGTGGCTCCTTTTTGCTTTTATTCGATTTTCTTTTCACCCAAGGGAAAGTGTGCTGCGATCCTACGGCAATC
>KZ061546.1:260501-284153 GCA_002091835.1 Anopheles maculatus | reverse complement strand
TTTCCATCGTGTCAATACAGGTCCCACTTTCGTCATGCTGCTTGCGTCGGTGAGTCAGAGCGTACGCCGTACAACGGTGCACCGGAAATGACTGCTCGATTAGAGACAAAAGCGTGTGCTGGTCCTGGTCCTCTTGACGTGAGTGTGCGGCCCTGACGTAGTGAGGTGCATTGTCTGGATGGTTTGAAGACAGACAGCAGAAGGAAAACCTCACGACATGCAGTAATAAGGCACATCCGGTACATTGTCCTGTGCTGGACCACGCGCAACGCATCCTGCCTGCACGATGCTTCAGAAAGCTCGCTGCGATGCATGCTGTGCTTTTCAAAGCACCCTTGTACCGGGATCGATCATTATGGAAATGGTAAAAATATACATCTTGTAAACGGAGACAGACAAACGGAGTTATTGCTCATCTTACACTCAAGGTCGCGCTCGATCTTGAGTGCGTTAGGTGGGCTTTCGAGAGTGGTAATGATTGTGGTGTGTTGTGTGGTCGGCGGAATCAAGCAGTTCTGCAGGTGGCGAAAAGTGTAATGAGCAATTCATTAGACTAAATATTGTACAAAGGGATGTGGTTACTGATCTTCACGAAACATACAGTGTTTGACTATACCACTGTTACTGAACCTCATGAAAATTGTTTACGTAATTGGAAAGAAAGCAATTACTGGGTTTGGTGAATTAGATGTATGGGCAGTTCTTAGCAATTCCATATAGAGTGTTTTCCATGGTGGAGTATAAGCATAAGTTGGTAACAATAATTCCGATTCCGAAAATTAAAATCGACCACTGACCAATTCTTTACCAAATGAGAACTCGTAGGGACTATATAGAACCTTTATAGTCTCAGTACTTATATACGCTCTTGAAACATGGACAGATTAAAACTGATATTCTGAGGATTGTTGGAGCAGATAGAGACCGCGAACCAGTTATAGTAAGTAAACCTGAAAAGTAAGTAAATAATAAGTAAGAATATTTTTATGAATCGTTTCTTGTTCCTTGTTCACTTGTCCGATCATGTCTTCAAAGTTCAACCAAAATATTACAGCGGTACGAATCAATTTGAGGGACAACGACAGAGACAAGAAGTTTTATTTTGTTGTTTGTTATATGGTCGTTCTTCAGTGAACAGAAAAATAAATTATTTTGTTAAAGAGTTCCGAATTAAAAAAAAAAAAACTTCTTACTTTTGTGGAATGCCTAAAGTGTCTAATGGTGAACAGTTTCTGATCCTAGAACTTGGATTTGGAATCAGATAAGCTGTCTTAATGGTGTAACATATTCTGGATAAGAGGGTTATCTTATACAAAGTTTGTCACTCATATCTAGTGCGAATCTTAAATTGAGACGATAACTCATAACTAAATCAGATGCGCTGCCAAAAGAATTTCTTTTTGGAAAATTCTTTATCGGACAAACGTGTGAAAAAATACACAGTTTTAAATACTCACATTTGTAAATACTCCTTCAAGTGTTTTTCAAAGTATCGTTAAATTGCCAAAAATTGAATTTAAAAATGATTGTCAACCAAAAACTGAACAAACAAAAAAATCAATCCGAAACAAAACAACCAGCTCTCCAAACCCTGAATCCCGGAACATCGAACCGTATTCGCGATCGACCGATTCCGGGAACGAATCGTGACGAAGCCATTTCCCACCCGGTGTGAACTAGTCGCTACGTTTCGGCTTAATCTACCGATCAGTGACATGCGATGCAGCTCGAGTCATTCGCGCGAGCCACACGAACACGTTTGCATGGAACAGCACCCAAACCCAAAAAACAACAGCAAAAGATTGTTTGGATTGGTTTGCGTCGGGCCATCGCACACGGGCCCTGTTCTGGTGCCAAAGGGTTGACGTTTCGTAGCCAGGCGGTCGTGACCGATTGTATCGCTGGTGCCATTCCGGAACAAGTCACCAATGGGGGTTTTAAATTCTTCCTTTACCGATTGTCTCGCGCGGGAAATGATTCACCACCGGGGAGGATAATTTCTTCTTAACGTTCTTCAGCACCGTACAGCAACATTGTAAAGCGACCGATCTCGCACGCAGCATCAAATGACAAATGGTCGTCGCATGTCAGGTTTGGCGGATCCCTGCCCCCCCCCCCCACCGTTTGGTGTTGCACTTTCCCCACCACCAGGTCACTAATGATTTTCCGCCACTTTTGACGAATAGTTTCCGGGGTAACAGGTACCGATTTCACTGGCAATTAGTGTTCTGCAAATCGGGCCATTCGGTTCGAATTTTCCTCTCCACATTTCTGGCAACCGTTGGCGTACAAACATTGTGTACTGTTGCCCTTTTCCACCGTGGCATGTCAGGTTCGATTCGATGCTGCTCCATGTCCGGACGGCCGGTAACCCACATACGCTGTTTATTTTTCACGAAAAGATGTGTCGTTCGCCGACGGGGTGATGCTACCTTTTGGTGTGTACTTTGGCACAAATTGACAAATAACGTTTGGATGCGCTGCGTGCGGTCAGCGTACATTCACCCTTGGCTTCGGTAGGGAAAACCCTGGGGATGGACAGTTTCCAAGTGAAGGACCGGGCAAAACGCATCCTACACACATGGACCCCGTGCAATGTGCAGTATCTTACATAAACAAAAGCAAACATACGGAAAGAAAGAAACGTCTTGTGCAAATTGAATGTGGTCCACACGGACTCCAACGTACAGGACCATACCGTGCGCGCAGACGGTAGAACGTAAGCAAATACTATACGCCCGGCTGCGGTCAATCGGCTTTTTCACCGTTGGCCGGCGGCGGAGTGTATTGGTCGGTTGTCGGGCAGTATGCAATTTTATGTTGGCCACAACAACCGTACGGGGTGCATCGTTGAGTGGTTGTCCAAACAATCCCCAATGTTCCCGGTTCGAGATGTGGGAGGGTTGTACCGGTCGGTCGGTCGGTCGACTCTTTTGCTTTCCGGTGGCCGTGGGGAGCGTTGAAATTATTATTTATTTTAAAATACCGCACACGTTGAGGTGTGGTGAGGAGTTGATGATGAGAGGGGGCATGGTGAGCAAAGGGGCTTATGTTTTGGTTTACTTTCTTACTGTTCGGGAGCTGTCGGGTGTTGGGTTTGAGGTTATGTTTTTGGTGATGTTAGTTTAAGCCAGCGCTCTTACTTATCGTACTCGAGATAAGGTATTGAAGTCAGAGCGGGAGAATAACAATGTGGTGGGATAATGCTAATCTATAATTTGATTTGTATAAGGGAAGTATTTGCTGTTGAAGAGAATTTTGATATTTTTATAAATGTTATGAACTAAGGGTTTGTTCAAGCTTGCAACATATAGCTTTTTCAATAGCTTTTGTTCATTATTTATCATTTCATAATCCATTTTCTGGATGAAACCCATTTTTTGTTTTATTTATTCAAATGTAATTCTGGCTCGGTTTAAACACTTTTTTCAATGTTTTCAAAACGATTTTTTTCCAATTGAACAGCTGATCAATTGATCAGCTTTTTGATTTTTTGGCTTGTTTTTATCTTTCAAGAGTATGTTTATTTATTTTTTATTATTGATTTCCAATTTTATTTGCTTTTTTTCATCTTCTCTTTCGACTTTAGACAATGTTTGGTAAATTTATTAAGAAAGTCTTTAATGAAAATCCTTAGCTGGACACAGAAGAAGGTTTTAATCTTTCTTAAGGATAATAAATACTGATTGGGATAACAAAAACAATAAGTGAAACAAATAAACTGTAAATCGATTCTGTCTATGCAAAGGTAAATTAAAATTGAAATAATTTTCCTTTGTTCAGAAGGATGTAACAATGTTATACCAATAAAACATTACCAGAGCTCTATGGATTTTCTTCTCCCAAGCGTTGGTTCACTGGGCCACTCCTTCTCATACCCCCTAGCGAACCATTTTAAACGAGGAACCCTTTTCGCAAGCTCGTAAACCCAAATCGATCGGATCAATGTACCTCGAAGCACCGTAAATTGCGCTCATGCCAATGCCAACCACCCATGCAGCACATTTTGACAGCCAAAATTAAACTGCCTCCGGTCCAACCAAATCACGCCGGTTCATGGTTCAACTCGGCGCACCACCCTCCACCGGACCCTACATCGGTAATTGTAGCTGCCATCCGACTCCACAGGTCGGCCCCAAGTCGGAGGGAACCACTGACCGGCGGCGAACATAAAACATCCGGCACCATAAAGTAAGCAAAAACCACACACGTGGCCACACAACGGCTCCCAAAAAGGGTTTTTTTGCATCCTTGAGCCTTGAGATTTGTGTTTTTCGTTATTGTTGTTGCTTCAACTTGTCTTGTCTTTTTGTTCGGTCCTTGGTAAGCTTGCTGGTGAAAAAGTTGGACTCCCCAGCTGCCCACAGCGGGTGCAGTATTGTGTATTAACTGTGGCCCGAGCGGAGTAGGTGGTCCCGGTATGCTAACCAAACAGCCAAACCCCGGGAGCATAATCGCAAACGTTCGCAAACAAAAGCTTTTCCTTTTCGCCGCTGCAACCGATTGCCAAATTCCGCTCACGCGCACTTCCCGCCAGGTCATTCGAGCGTTAAAGGATATGGTAAGGATAAAGAAGAAACGAAAAGTGCATAAAGCCAAGTGGATGGTTGCCGATGCAATGCGGGAGGTGTGTAATGTAAATGAAGGCTTTTCAATTCTGTGCAGAAACCGTTCCTGCCATAACTTACCGTTTTATTTGTGGGCGTCAGTTACACTTTCACGCTTATCGATCAGTTTGTAAGATTTGTTTAGTGTCTGTGTGTTTTTTGCTATATTTTGTTGGCTTCTTGAAAAAAGTTAATAGCATTTTGTTCCCCATTCATGTTGTATTGTTGTTTAAAAAAAATGTTTTGAATTGAAGATTTTAGAAAAATATCAGCGTTTAGTCTGATATGATCAAGCCTTCTGTGGAAATGTTAAATTCATTAAAATATCTACATTAATAAAAATATTTAAATATAGCTTTTACAAAGTTTCCATTATAAATGTTGCATACTGTAGGTTTTACAGTGTGTCTTATCAAATTACCATGAAGAATTCGTTCTAAAAACACGTGCAGACATTTATAAAAAAAAAGGTTGGCAAGCAACATCTTGAAACAATTACTTACTTACTTATCAGGCGCTACAACCGCTTCGCGGTCTTGGCCTGCTGCAACAATCCTCGATACCGCTCACGGTCTAGCGCCGTCGTCTGCCAATCCATTATCCCGGCCGTTCTGGCGGACGCATCAACGCCATCACTCCATCTCAGTTTGGGCCTACCACGCCTCCTCTGTCCATGTGGACGGCCTAAAAGGACTTTACGGGCTGAGTCGTCTTGAAACAATGCGTCAATTAAATTGTCACAAGAATAGTCTCTTCTAGAGGATTTTTCGCAACATGCTCAATATTCGAAGAATCGGAATGAAGTTCAAGATCTGTCAGGAAATTTGCCTGCGTACGAAAGCTCAGCCTCTCTTAAAGTAAAATTTTCCAAATTTGAAGATTAGTAGGTTATGCTCTGTTATAGACACATCTTCCAAGTTGCCCATGCGCTTAACCTATCTAGACTACGTCGTGTGATTACCGTTTAAGTTTTGAAACCTCAGAGATTCCCTGATTATAGCGCAGAGACCCAGAGGATTAAAAGGATGCGACTAAAAGGATAGTACCAAGCAAAATCATCTCATATATTATACCAATCCACATGGGATTTACCAAGTCGCTATGCATCCTCACATAAATCCACTGGCTTTTCAACAAACGATGACTTTCCCTGGTTAAACAAGCTAATTAACAGGTCTAAATGATCTAGTGGCTATATATCTATACATCTAAAGGATATAATAACAATTATTTAAGTATAATTTCACACAGCAAATGCATCACTTATTTGTGAATTTCTATGCGTAATGTAAGTAAATTTAATTTGAATTTTCTGCAATATTCTTTTACGAGTCTGAGGACATTATATCAGAAATATTGAAGTACATGGCTCCTAACGTCCAAGGTATTAGATTAAGACGATTTAGAATTTCACTTTTTCAGACAGAAGAAAGTCAAAGCAACAAATTCTCGATAACATTTAAAGAATGATTCTACTAAATGTAACAAAATACCAATGTTTAGGGGAAAATACCAAAAAATTATGTAATATTTCTGACCAATTCTTGTACCATTTTCTACTTATCGTTTCGTGATGATGAGGCATAAATGATACAAGACATAGAGAACATAACTTTCTTTAATTATCCGAAAAAGACATAAATGTTCGTGAAGACCATTTAAATAAGGCTAAAATACAAATGATTTTGAAAAGATAAAGTAATGCATTTCAAACACTTCTAACCGTTACAAAGGACTCAATCAGCAATCCGTTATCCCAATGAACAGCATGCTTATTCCGTCATGCCCACTCATCCTCGATACGGTTCATAATATTTCACCGTTTTGCACCTGTACCGTACCTTACCGTAGTGCAACCCAATCAAAACCACGAGACACAGACGCACAGGAAATGCATCCAATTTCTATTACGTCACCATGCAGCGAGACCCAGAGTGTCTCTCCCGTAAATTCGATCACCCTACGGGAGTTCCCTTGACAAAGCAAAAGAAGGATCGATGCATTCCATCCCAAGGTACAGAGCAAGAGAATCGTGCGACAAAACAAAACTACCAAAAATGCACGAGCAAACCCTCAACGGATTTCTCTGTGTGTGCTTCAGAAAACAATCCAACAACATCACTTTCCCACACTTTTGCGTTCGCTTTCATCCCGTCCCGAGCATGTCCTTTGCGTATTTGATGGGACCTGCCAGAATCACCTGCATGAAATAGGAAACATTGCCGGGATCGTGTTCGATTCGGATAGTGTTCGCCAGACGTATTTCCTGTTTTCGGACCTTGACGGGGTATCGCGTGTAATCCAGCGTCCTTACAGTGATGGAAAAAAATCCTTTCTATAGACGCACTTGTCTTCTTTTGCCGTTCACCCTGAGATACGCTCCAGCGATCGATCACAATAAAAGCGAGGATTAGAAAAGCTGGAAAAGAGAGGCAGACAAAAGCAGAAGATCTATATGTGTAACAGACATCAAAATTGGATGCGAGGATGAGTATGTGGCGTAGGTCGAGAGAAAGACAACTAGAGACGAGAGAAGAAAAAATCCATCATCCAATACGCCTATGATGAACTAAATCCTGAGCCGTTTCTAGCCGTTACCGATGTGGACGTGATTGAACGAAGGAGTCAGAACGAAAGAGGAACGCGCACGCGAATGTGGAAAGGACCAAATCCCATACATTCATTCGATTCGTTCCAGTTTCGATAGGGACCAACGGGCCGCCGGCAAGTTGCCGCCCCGTTGGCGATGCAAACCGAAAACATAAATCATAATGCGTTCGTTCGTCGGAGCATTTCGAAGTAGCCGGGATCCGTGTGTGCCAGCAGGTGCAACGACGAACGAATCTTTATTATGCTGCCATCGAAAGAGGGTTGAGAAAAGTAAATCCTTCCCTGCGTTTTCATACCAAACCCGGTGTAAAAGGATCCGTACGATCGTGCCCGAATCGAAGGTCCGCTCATCATTCGTCATCATCCGTTCCGTGCGTGGTGCGGGGATCGATGGTTTCGAAGGGTTTTTCTTTATTGTTCCAAATTCTCAAAATACCACCACCGATCATGGGCGAACCAGGCAGAATTATAGCCCACGGGAAGGAATAGCCGGATAGCATATGGAAGATGAGATATTGAGAGAGCGAGCAAGATCTTTGTCTTGATCAAGGAACGCAACGGTGGACACGCGCTTTCGGAACCCGGGAGTCTCCTGTCTGTCACGGTTGTCGTTGGTGTAATTATGGTGCTCTCTTGTTCTCTTGGTATCTGTACCCTAAGAACATCTTAGTTGATTGTGCTGGTATTGAACAGAACACGAGCTTGTGCATCGGCCGGGTTAAATCTGCAGCACCGGAACCGATAGGTAAACAATCAACTTGTAATTGATTTCCGTAATTAACGACGAAGCAGTTCGAAACCGCCTGCTGATTGTTCCAATTAATCCTTTATCCGTATCGGTGATTGATATGAGGGATGCGATTGATTTATTCGAGGATCCACGTGAGGTAATCCTTTCAATCTTGTTGAATATGAGTATTTTTCAACATTAGTGAGGACGCATCCAAACATAAACTTCCCTTAAATTCAGTGTATTTTAAACATGGTTGAAGCTCCAGTTGAGCTACAATCTGCCATACCGGTCGTGCTTCTATTCATAACTAACTTGAGTCAATGAACACACATGAATCAGAAAAAATGGCGCCACAGTCCCAGTGAGTCGTGATAAGCAAAACCCCTTTCTTTTCACGCTCTCTCTCTCTCTCTCTCTCGTAACAGTCTCGCACTAGAACATCCAACAAACTCGCCAAACCCACGGACAGTATCGTTATCGGTCTTGTAAGGCACTCGCACGCCATCAGCCCGCAAAACACTTTGCACCCCCCGCACACACACACACACACACAAAATCACAAAGGCGGCTCGCCTCGAGCATGTTTCGTACGCGCCTCAACCTGACAGCGAACAACGCTTTTAATCGAACAAAAAAAAAATCCTCGTGCGGTAAGATAAAATGCACAACCCGCTCTTATCAGCCGTAACCGTACGACTCGTTTGCGCAAACTGGGCTCTTGTGTGGCACGTTATCGGCCGGCGGGAAGGGAGAGAGAGAGAAAGAGAGAGCGATCGAGGGAGGGTTAGTTTAGAGGGTTGTATAGATCGGGGTTCGAGGTGTGGCCGTGTCAGGTGCAGCACGACTTGCGTTTTTACCTTTGACGTGCCCTATTGCGTGATCGGAAGTGAAGTCTCTTTCGTGGGACAACTGCTGACGTTGGTTTTGTGGAATCTTCGCACCGTCAAGCATGATATGTGCCAAGAATAATGCCTCTGCATGTCACAGTTTGGTGGAGAACACGCGATAGTTGATACCGTGCTAGCCAAACACAAGAACGCCTCAAGAAATCTCAGTGTCTCAAAAACTGTTACTGTATGAGATCTGAGACTAGTCGGCTAAGATTGCACTAATACGTGACACAATAGACCGAGACATTTATTATATTTTAGAACACTTTTTCTCGATATCAACGGCATTTTTTCAAGTTAAATGTTTGTTTTTTGGGACATTACTGATCCTCGCGAGGTTCATTACGTGACAAGAAGGCGTTAACAACTAACCACCAAGACAGTGTGATTTGAACCTGCTAGATTGTTATTTCCTATGGCGTTATGCTTAGTCTGAGGTATCTGCCAATTGGCCGCCAACTATTGATGCTCAGACAGTCAACATCGATTAACCCGTCAACGAGATTCAGATGGACTCACGCACCAGAGTCTTGGAAATTGTTGATCCCTCTAGAGCTTCTAGAGCTTTGAAAGCTGAATATTTTCCTAAGCTATTGGATCAATTTATTTTATAATTTATTTAGGTCTTCTATTACATGCAGGACACATTTGAGCTTGATTTGAATTTGTAAATTTTCGGAGAAAAGTAATTTTGGAATTTTCGGAGAACATAACTAAGTCTACATTTTGTTGTTTAGCAACAAAGGCACAACATCGCGTTCTAAAACATCCAAATAACAAAGATGATAGTGTCATTATTACCGATACTGTTCCGATCATTGCCGATGTTGATGTTTTAATGTTTTCCTTTCATAAGCCTGATGTGTTTTATGGTGTGTGTGTGTGTTTGTTATCTCTGCAATGAATGACGTTTTCCACACAAAACTGCATCTGTTTATCTGTTAAGTTTATGTCAAAAAGGTTTCCCAAAACTGTTATTACCTAAATCGTTTTAAAACCAACATCCCAAACCCTAAACCACCCACGAGGAAATGGAAAACCAATGCCTAACGTATCCTTCCACAGCAGTCAAGTGTTTCGTCATTCGAATGCGACATCTACAAACAACCTTAGTGTAGCAGTAGAAAAACACATACACATCCTATCTGCGTGACCGTTTTTAGTCTCCGTAAAACGGCAAAAAGTTTAAAAATCGTTTTTATTACCACCTCCACTCGAGTGTCCTCCGAAATTTTAAGCCTGCCCCGTGGTGTGTTCGTTTATTTCCTCCGGAAAGAAAAACAGCAACAATGCGTGACGTACAAACATAATTTACGGCGGCCGCACTGTTACAGTCAGCATGCAGGGCGATGCAGTGAGCACCAAACAAAAAAAAAACCAATAAAACCATTCGATAAACCATATCCGTCAAATTGAGCTGTTTGCACTCGAGCGCGCATAATATTAAACGCATCTTAAGTCGTTAAAAAGTTTTTACAGTAAATTAAACCATAATACCATGTCACACAGGCACATACACCAAGCGACAGGAAGGGTGTCGTTTTTCCGTTTAAATCGTAAAAAAAGCAACAAACGGCCACAATCGACTGTTTTCCACGGTTACAGTGGCTCGTACTGGCAATCATTCCGGGAATCGTTCAGGAGGTACGGTCGCTGAATAGCAGCAATCATCGTGCCAGCTTGTCCGCAAGTTCAAGTGGGCACCGAAAGCAAACAGAACAGGCTGGTTGAAGAAGCTGGTTGCGGCTCATGTGGGAAAAGGGGACACACCTCATCGCACATACAGCGACGGCTGCCGATCCTAAGAAAACATCTTCTGCGCGAGTCATGGGCGAGGTCCCTCTATCTTAATCCTTGCACCGGCCCAACCACCGTCGTCACAGTCATCATCGCGCTGTCGTCCTAGTCCGTGCCGGTGCACACTTGTCATCGTCGTCGTGGTGGGTGTCGGAGCTGAAGTGTTCCGGGAAGCTACAGTTTCTGTCGGGTCGTGACTTGGTCCGTTACGAGTAAGATGCAAGGTGCAGTTTTGGAGGGTTTTTTTTCATTTTGTTTCTGAGCTTCGTTCGGGTAGGTTTGGAGAACCAATCGAAAGAATTGGTTGTGTGCAATATGTTTATGCGTATACCGTCTGTCCTAAAGAATTGTCACAGCTCAATTTTGACTGCGTTAACCATAAAAAAATATGAAATCTTAAGTAAAATGAATCATAAATGAAGAATTATACATTTTCAAGTGCCATGATAGATTCAAGATAATAAGTTAATAGATAATTCGAATTGTGAAGGGCTTAAGAAGACTTGGACCTGGATGTCTACGGAGTTTGCGGGCTAAGTCGTCCGATGGCATTCGCATGACATGATCGGCTCACCGGAACCGAGCGAGTCTGATTCGCTGAATGGTGGTGCGATCACCATACAGATCGTAGAGATCGTAGTTGTAGCGGTTTCTTCATAGTCCATCCACACATTAGAGGCCTTCTGAGCATTTCTCTCTCGAGCGTGGCTAAAGCGTCTCGTTAGTTCTGGACAGAACGCCCATATCTTAGAAGTGTATGTGAGTCTATTTTGATGAGATCCTTGGCATAAAATAGATGAAAATGATCAAGAAGTATTTTGAGACTAAAATGGTAATAAAAATGATATCTTTTTTGACAAATGCATTACAAATATAAACTAACGATCAGGAATTCTAATAAATTAATATAAACAATCAAAGTATTCCAACGTTTTTAATTTATTTGAAGCAACTGTGGCCTCAACATTCCCGGAACCATTATTGAATATATAAAAAGGAACCTTTCTATTTTAACAAGCCTTCTCCGTTAATTGGAAACTTATTCGCTAAAGAAACTTAGGCCGATTTTATCAAGCACAACGTGTGATTCCGGGATTCATAAAACATTCTGTTCGATGAACTCGTAAGCATTCGCATGAATCAGATCGCAACCATCATCGCAATGAAACCTGTCAGATTCAAAAATCCATCCAACAGTGCCCTTCGACATGGCAGCTAGCTGAGCTTTGTTGTATTACTCCGATGACGTACCTATGACGATCGTTGTTCATTTTGCGTACATTGTTTCTATCTTAACATCTTTCTATTAATATTAAAATCATACCGGTGATCAGTACAAAAAACCCTCTGTTTTCCAGCAGCAAAGGCAAAAAACATCTCCAGCCTGGTTCGCATCTCCATTTACAAGCCAAACTCAAGCGAAAAACGAGAACAAGTTCAGTTTCCGGCCCGATCGGTGTTTTTCGAACCGACAAGTGTCCGACGGCGGCCAACCCCCGCGCACTAACCCCCTGCCCACAGCAAGGCCAAACACAACATGGCTGCAGTTCCACAATAGCCACGCGGCACGGATTTAAAAAATCCGACTCTTGTACCACGGTGCGTACTTCCGTGCGCGAGCATGTCACTACGCTCGCACGCAAAACCATAACACCGGTGTAGACGCACACGAGACGTACCCACGTTGCGTACTCCCGCGCACGAATGCACGCACGCGCACTACAAAACGGTTACAGTGGGTTGTTGTTTGTAGTCGGCCGGTATTTTTTTTTTGTAGCTCAAACCCAGCTTGACCCATTGACTGGGGGTTCTAGACGAGACGAGTCGTGGCTGCATACCGACCCCGCTGGGGTGGAAAGAAGGGGAAGGGCGACGGACTGACGGGGGTGTACATGGCGAGCCGACGAGGTCTGATAAGAAGCGCACGGAACGCGCTTGTCTGCGGTATTGAGAACGAGACCTCGGCGGGGGCCAAACGCATAGCCGCACACTGCCCGGATGCTGCAAAACTGGACAGGATGCACGTGGTCGTGTGGGGGACGGAGTAAGAGGGGGTGTAGGAAGCGGAGGAGCGGTGGTTTCAATTGATAAATGCGCTCGTCTGGGTGTAGAAGGGCAGCGGTCGCAATGCAGTCGGCGGTGGGGTCGACGAGTGCAACCCGCAAGCCACGGACCAGACCGGTGGAAATATCTGAAACATTTGAACGATGCATGCGCCAGACGGTAAGGAATGCTTCAATGCTAGCCCGGGCGATGTTTTTTATGATGTTTACGCACCCACTGATTGAAACATCAGCGCCCAGTTTGTGGCCGGGGAATTGTGGCGCATAGAATGAAACACATGTTGTGAAGAGTTGAAGTTTGCAATTCTGATCGTAACCTGTCTAGACGATTATTTTGTAGTATAAAGCAATCTTGCCTTACTAAATGTCATTATATTTCAAAATGAGCTTAGCAATCGTTCGGTGGTTATGATAATGATTTGCTTTTAAATGAGACACTTGGAAATGAATCCATTTTTAAATGATTAATCCAATCGCAACTCTTTCCTAAGAATATACGAGCGTAAAATAAATATTAAAGCAAAAAAAAATCTTTTTTTTATAATTTTAGTTGATATCGTTATTAAATGATCCGATGTTTCCATCTAGGACATGGATGTGGATCTAGTCTGACAGCTGTTTAAGCACATACATCTGTTAAGGCTATGAAGAGCCCAGAGAACCTCACGAAGAAATAGTTAAATTCTCATTGCATTGGAGTCATAAAAAGACAAACGAATTAGATAAAAAGAGCTGCTTCGGAAGGGTCCTCTTACGATAAGCTTAAGATCCTACTTCATAAGCACATGAGTGCCCTACAATCTCTCTACAGGGATCAGCGGCAGAGTATGTGGGGCCAGTGTCATCTGTATGAGATCGAAAGGTTTTTTATATTAGATCACTCCTCCAGTCACTTTGTAGCCTTGGTTCCATGCTATCTCAGGAGTTTGTATGTCATTCGAATAATGTCTAGATTTAGGTCTAACTATTTCGCATTGGGCTTGCATCTCCAGTTTATAGGACAGGTCAACTCCAAAGTAGCGAGAAGGAATAACGAAGCCTCGCACAAAATGAACCTTGAGCTCCAATGTTTAACTCTACCGAGCACAATCGGGATATGGTAAACGAATAAGATCCACGAAAGAGCATATAATAAGAAGAGTAAAGCTTTTTCGGTATACATTACACTATTTTGATGCAGTTATTAGAGGTTTAATGACGATAAAGTATTCAAGTGTTCGTTTCGTTGAGGCTGAAAGATTTTCTGGGAATTTTTGTTGCTCTTCTTATGAAAGTCAACTAAAGATCGAGAGCAATAGTATCGTTAAAATGACGGCATATAAGCTGAGCTTTAAAGACATCAAATAAATGACAACGTGAGCATCGCTTTGTTGGCTATTGCATCAGTTCGATCAAACTCGATCTTTTTTTTCTCTTCGATCTGATATAACCTCTGTCGTGAGATCTTCCAGCAAACAGACGATAAAGTGTCATCCCGTTTTACAATCGATGTGCTTTCCCCGAACGTTTATAGCCTACCCTAAACTGTTCATGTATGTTTTGTGCCCTTACGAAAGAAACAACAGCACCTGATCAGCATTTATCACAGCCAATCGATCAATTTCGGTGAGCAAACATAGCCGATCCGAAACCCTAACAAAACCCATTCCCTACGCCGAAGGAAGCAAAAAGGCACTAATCAACGGTCTAATTGCGATGGACAGTGATGCAAACGCAGGTAATTCCCTGACACCCTTGTCAACCGGTTGACACTTGCCACTTGCCGTCCGACATTCCACGAAACGGCACTGGTGTGCGCCAGAACACAGCGGGATGTCAACGAAACAGAGGAAAAAAAACAGCCTAACCCACGCCAGGACACACGCATTTGACACGCAGCTTTGTCAGAGAGCCTCCGTTCCAAGCGCTTCGAATACAATAGAAATCGGGTTCGGTTTGGCAAGTTACGCAGCTAGAATCTTGATCTTATCAGATAAACGCCTTACAATTTATAACAAAAACGGACCCTCACAGTGACCGGTGGGCATGGAACACACGGTTCCCTGGGTTAGCTTCTTCGGATGCTGGTAGGAAGCCTTTTTTTATTGCTACGGCCATGCTTCCAACGATGATTCGATCATGCGGGTCGTGTTACAACCATTTAGATACAATTTTCAAACAGCGATCGGTCTCTAATCCACCATTTAACGATCATGTGTTCCGGTAGTTTTCTTCATCTGAAACACTGAATCTGTCATTTGCCATCGTTTCTTCACGAAATGCACTCAAGTGCGATCCTTAAACGGTAAGGCCACACAACGGTTTCTGTACCACACATGTGGTACCCGCAGTGTAACGATCGTCGGGTCTAAATGCCGCGACGCGCACCGACCGAGCTCGTTAAAACCGATACGCAAATGCATCGATGCCTGACGCCTCATCACGCCATCGGAAAATGATGCATGCAAGAAGGATTGGGTGACCGGGCAAGGCCATCCCCTGTGAGAGACGCTCAGTGCAGCTGCATCTCGGCTTTTCTTGGTGGACTTTTTACGATCGTATCCGGATCGTTCTGAAGGACCCACCGAGCGTACACCACCCGGGGGCCGGGAAGCATTCGTGCATGACCGTCAAATTTTCACATAATCTGTTTTCGCTCGCTTCCTTCTGGAAAAGTGCCACGGTTGGTGTCGGTTTCGTTGGCTACATACGGCATCTTGGCTTGAGCATGTGTGTTTCCTTTCGCTTGCGTCGCACCCGCATCGGTTCTTCGGACTCAGAGGCAATGGCGTTCAAGTGTGCATCTGCGTTGACGAGAGGATTAACTGGGCTTGCAGAAAAGGGTTTTTTTTTGTGTGTGTATGTTGTTGCTGCTCATGACTTGGCCCGTTAACTTCAAGAGGGATTTGCATGCACTCTCGATTTTCTCGGAAGGCTGCAAGTGGCAAGTGTACGATGGTGTGCTAAGAATGCATTTCCGTCACTTCGCTAGTGCGATTTGTTTGTCTTTGATGATGGTCCTCAGTGTGTCTCTCTGGGGAGGTCTTTCTGGTAATCCGGTTGTAATCAGTGCGAATGAAGATGGACGCTAGTTCTTGAGGAGTTTCTTCGTAGAATGTTTTAAAATAATTATGATATAATTCTTATCTTAATAGATTGTATCTCCTAAGTCTTAACTACTGGTTAAATTTCTCCAAAAACCCGTAAAGTCATGACAAAAACGAAACATCTATTACACAATGCACACCCGATGACTCAAACGATTCTCAGACATCACCACCGTCAACCGTGACGGGTTGATCCAAATCTATCAGCAAACATGTCCACTATTTGTACTATGCAAACGACACAACGGCCGGTGCCAGATGTCGCCAACCTGACGATGAAGCAACACCGATCGCTTGAAGACTTAATCTGCAGGTTCCCAGCACCGATGGCTGTTCCACCCCGGAAAACCGCAGCGCTCGATTGATTTCCCATCGATCTATCAATATCTTCGCGCCATCCACCGTACGTGTGTGTGTGTGTGATTCTGACCCACCGATACCTAACCTAAAAACCACACCCATGGACACGTCCAACGCAGCCGATGGGTCCACACGCTATCGCTCAACGAACTGGTCTGGTGGCCGCTGGAGTTGTTTACCCTCCGCGCTGATCATCAGCGAGAGGTGGAGTATCATGTGAAAAGCAAACACTGTCGCCACCGGGGCTCGCGTTTGTCTACCGCAAACAAGCCGTGCTACCCCCGGTGTAAGGTGAGTAGTGACCCTTCGGCCACTGAGAGCGGTGCGCTGGCAAACAAAGCTAAGGCACGAACGAAAGAAGAGGCACAAAAAAAAAGCCCCGATCAGTACGCAACGCAGGGCACTCCCAGCAATGTCCGATCCCGGCACCCTTATCTGTAGCGTGGCGATAAAGTCAACAAACCGCGCGACCATTCAAGCCCGGAATCTCCGGGATGGCGACCAGCTACATGATTACCGATATTAACTGCGCGCGCTAATGGCGTGCGTAAATATGGGGTGAGCCCGCGCACAACTAGAGCTGACCCGATGCGCACACCACGCTGCTGGCCAGTGAAGCAACGCGCCTCGTAAGCGCTACGCAAACAGCCGCACTGGACGCCTTCAAGAGTTGCGGCAACTTGCGCGGTGGCGTATGCATCTCTTGCCCTCCGAGGTGCGTGCTTCGACAGCGACAACATTCCGTTGCACCTTTGGGTCGGAAGCCGCCCAATGGCAGGAGTTTGTTGTTTTTTGGTAGGACGATTTTTTTACGGCAAGAAAGCGGACGGAAGCGGACTTGGTGATGGTGGTTGGATGTTTGAAGCGATACGCCTACAGCATCGAACAGCGAACCTGGCCGACCGAAGCTTTGGTGGGAAAATAAAACAGTGACCGGTGATGCCTGGTGAACATGAGTGTCTGGTCGCAAGTAGGTGGTATGGACCAGCTCGAGAGTTTCTGTATATTAGCCTAAATGAAGGCTTTGAAATGTATTAATCAGAATAAGTTGTTCCAGACCAGACCTAAGCTGAAGGAGATTGCAATTGTTTTGTTGTTTGGTAATTTAAAAAGTTGTACTTGTACCAAGTCTCATCTGGGCCGTTCTCCTATAGTGAGGACTGAAAATCCAACTATGCGGTAACAATAAGTCTAGTAAGGCAAAAATGGCAGGCAGGACCTATGAGGTCGTTAGGCCAAGAAAGGAGAAGACCTGTACCTTTCTTTTTATATTTTAAGCAATCTTCTGTCCTATCTGTACACTGTCCCTTCTAGACTATGACTTTGAATACGGGTTTCACATATTTCTTTACAAACAGTTATTGTTAGAAATTGTTATGGGTATTCTGGTGGTTTACTGGTAGCAAATCAATTCAACTCCTGAGGAATGGTATTAAATGTCTTCCGGTTCGATGCTCTGTACACAGGTTTGAGACTCTAATCTGAGATTAAAGTAATTCAAGGTACATTTACAGCATTTGTAATGTCAAAGATGAAGAACAGTGTGTTATTACCTGATTGGCAAATAACGTATTGTATATAATTACTTAGACATTAATTAGACTACTCCTGACAGACATACCCTGACAGATAGACGTTCGCTAGAGGACGCCTTAGGCGCAAGGTATACGATCGCGAGACTTTGAGCTTAACACAAGCTGCAATACATCAATATATTTAGCTTTGTGCATTAACACTTGGTTTGATTGGACAGCTTGAAATTTTGTCTAGGTAACTCTAATATCTAGAATATATCCTTCAAACTTTAAATCCCTACAGGTTTCCCTTCGGATTAGCGGTGAACGATGTAGCCTGATGTCTCCAACTTGATGAACTTTCTGCTGTTCATTTGTGTAAGTTCAATATCAAAAATGGAAGTTTTGTTGAGTATTATAAGAGATAGTGTAGCACCAGCAATGATGCTCCACATGGCCAACATGAAGCCTTGAATGTAAGATTATTATTGAGCTAGGTGATAGTCCATAATTATTTCTCGAAAAAAATCTAAAACTGGTTTAAAGACATTCAATGCCCAACTTTAACTATTAGCTTCAGCCTGCTGTCAACCGATGATGTCAAAACAATTTGTTTCCCCACTCGACGTGCTAGATGGTAGCTGAACCTAGGCCTCATTAGCGAAAGTATGTGGTGTTGGACAATAACACCGATGTTACACTTGTTGTGAAATAGGCGGTTTGGTAAGATTCGGTAAAAGGACAAAGCTATGCGGCCGAAAACAAATGTTGCAACATTAACTGCGTGTCACATACACTGGTCGATAATTATGGAACCGCTGTCCTTCGAAGGTTCCAACGCTCACACAAACGCTTCCACCCAAACGCACGTCGGATTAGATTCCACGTCGTACGCTACCTGCCCCGATACGGCATCCTGAATGTGTTTGTCCTTTTGTTTTTGCCTGTTGTTTCTACCTGAAACTAGTTCGATACTAATCTTCCGCCACGTGGAGCTGCCAAAAACGGTGGTCTAGCCCTATATATCTTCCCGTCACGGCATTGAACCAACGCAACGGGTTGGCACCCGGGCGGTAATGCTTTACGCACTGCAAAAACCCGATCCGGGCCGAAATCAGAAGCGGTGCACGAACCTCGGGGTGGGATATTAATGATGAAACGGTCCAAACACGGCATCCAAAGCGGGCAGTCTGTGTGTACCGGTTCCGAGCTTGATGTATGCAGCGGTGTCCACGTGCGCAGTTCAAGTTCGGCTACCGCTGATGCCTGGCGGAATGCGCCCGGGCTGACATTGAGCCACGATTAGGACAGGTGAGTGCGCAGGAACATCGACACGTTGATCGATTAGGTTTCAATTATCTGGCGCGCGGGTGACGTCAATGAGCGCGGGCCGTCGCAGCAGAAGAAGAAAAAAAATCCTTCGTCTAATCCGCTCTCGAACGAACGATCGGAAACTGTTGCAAAAGGCTAATGCACCCGAATCACTGCCATCGGGTTGGTGTGGGTATGTGGGTACCGAACATTCCGTACTCGGTAAGCAAATCTCGACCTGACACTGGACCGGCGGTAGTGATTTGATTCGCTAGCTGGTTAGGATGGTAAGGTGCGTAAGAGAAGTACACCCTGGGGCGGTGGGAGGCGACTGAAGGAAGGGGCGATTTGTTATTGTGGTTTATTTTTAGTCTATTGCAAAATGTGGCGAAATTCGTATGACCATTTGGCAATGAAATTGAGCGCAGAGATGGTGAAATTCAAATCATGCGTATGTGTTTTAATGAAAATAATGTTTCAAAAGTAGGAAAATATTTAATAAGGGACAATAAAATATGTAGAAATCGTGTAGAAAGAAAAATAAAATTACATTTACATTAAAACATTAAAAAGAGCTGGATAAAGAAAATAAAGAGAAAAAACGAAAAAAAATGGATAAAAATAAAAAAAAAACATAACACAAGAGAGGACAAGGTGTTTTATTGAAAGGTTCTATCGATAAGAGCAAAGTAATAAATAAATATTGTGAAAACAGTAAATCTTGAAATATAATAAAAGTTGGATTTTCACGAAAATTAAAACGAAAAAACAAATTTGAAAAAGTAGAAAATTTAAGAAATAAATATCAAGATTACTAATGTGGAATAAAATACTATAGAAAAATCAAGAGTTAGTAAAACATTTTTTTAAATTTTATTACTTGTATGGGATGTTCAAATATTTATTGAAAAAAACTTTGATTTAAAATTATTTTTACTATTTTTTTTATTTTTGTAATTTCTTTTAATTTTATTTATGACGCAAAACCGGTGATGAGTTTATCATATTAACTACTTCAAACTTAATATTTTTTAAAGATATCCGTTGTGAATAATTTAACGATTGCCGTTAACATTAAGAGAACAGCATTCAGAGCTCGAATAGTTGAAATAGAAAGGATTTAATTAGAATGTCATTACCAGCATATTGTCAGCAGAACAAGTACTTAACGACTGTTGGTACCCACTAACAGCTAGGAAAGCAAAACAAAAAAAAATGCAATAATTAAGCATGTAACAATGATTGACGATGGCGACGACAGTTTGGACCTAGCAATTATCGTTATCAACTGTCAGTTTGTCGGTGTAGCTGAACGACAGTGGCAATTCCACTACAACCAAAGGTTCCGCATATCCTGGACGAGAACAAGCACAAGCAAAAAAAATCAAATGAATAACCACACGCACCAGAAACATGGCACGAGTGTCGGTTATTTTTCCTTGGTAGAAATTAAAGTTTGAAGCATGTCGAACACATTGCTTGCAGCATGTTTACGTCAGTCTATGTCGACGCAGGTTCGACGATAGACATCAAAGACCAAGTGCGTTTCGCAGGATACGATCGAGTGAGAAGATGTGATAAAGTTAAGGGAAGATAAATTAATTTTTACTTCGTTTTTAGTTGAAAAAAAGGTTTGTTATTTTTGCTGCTAGACAAATTAATAATTGAAGAAAGATTTAAATATAATGGTTATTGTTAAATGTATCAAACCAACATATAAACTATTATAAAATTGTAATTCTTTATATGCACAACAATATCTGCATCGGCTTAAAATAATTCTTTATTCGCCTCCAATAAGTTCACGATTGTCTTTCCGTCTGCCCACCGTTCGCACTGCTCGACAAAACTGCTCGAATTGATCGCGAGGCCATTCCGATTCCAGTCGGCCTTTCCCAACCGGAACCGTCTTGTGACTGATTATTTAATTCCTACCCCACTCGATGGTCCATTGGCTTGGAGCGCATGGCCCGAAAACCCGTCAGTATGATCGGTCCGATTGGCATTATCGCTGCGCCTGCCACACACTGCCACCACTCTACCACCTTCCAACACTGGTGATCATTAAATATGCCAATTAGACAAAAGTACGATTGCCTACTGTTGCTGTCGTGCGCTCTAGAGCCGCTCGGCCGCTTATCGCCACCGATCCGGGGTGCTCAAATAAAGAACGGACGGCTAAAGGCCGGCACGATGGAAGGAACGCCGACAAACAAGCATTTCGGCAGCGTTGGAGCTAAGGTTTTTTTCTGTCGGGCAGTCAGAGAAATCAAAAATAAAAATAAAACAAAAACCGGAATCAAAACTCCCGACTAAACAAACTCCCCGTTCAGCTTGAGGAGCTAGTGGAGCAACACATCTCACCACATTGAGCGCGTGCGTGCGCCTCCATCGGCCGTCACCGAGCAACCGCCACGATCAGTGTGCGATTATGAACGCTGATACGTGGGCTTCGGTGCTTAGACTTTCAACAAAAACCCACTTAGCTAGGTCAGTTCTCTTTGGTCGGTCGTTTCGAAAATCGCTCGACCACCATCTCGGTTCGCCGATTTCGCACACGTTCCCGGGGCAGTTTGAGCAGGGGGTTTTGTTCCGCTTGTTGCTGTGCTTGTGGATCGTTCGTGTGGTTAGACGAAGTCGTCGGTGGTGCTTTAGAGCTTTGTTTTACTATTTTTGTGCTGTTCGCCTATCGCAGGCACGCGTTCGTGCACGCGGATACCCAACACCACCGGACAGCCAAATTGAAACGAGCAAGGAAGAAAATGGTACGATTTCTGCAAGCTAATGCACTCTGTCGAGCAACAAAAAACCCAGTAAAATAAACAAATAATTCTTGAACACGTTTCAAGCGTTTCCCACTCGGTCCACCTTCAGATGTCCGGGTGTGAACGTGCACCTGATCGCGCGTACCATCGTGCCTCACAGGGGAGGGAATGATTCCGATGAATTGATTTGTTTGTTTCATGCCTTCAACCGTCAGGCCCATTACCAGATTTTTATTATTCGATTTGTAACATTTTATTGGCATTTGCGTTCGATTCATTTTGTGTTTGGGTGGACGGTGCAATTTTTTTTTTTGCTGGTTGGCACCCGACCTGAGTGCAGGCTTTGGTTTTTGTTGAATTGATTTTAATTGCGTTCTAAATGAGGTCCCGGCACGCTCAAAGTCCAGTCCATTGGCAGATCGTTATGGCAATAATAAATTATTTAAAGGGAGAAGCAAAAGGACAGAAGACAAAAAAACGGAAACTATTGAAACAAAAACACAAACTGCACGTCAGCGTGCTGTCATTTTGTGGCCATTAGGGGGACGAAAAACGGACCTTGCCCACACTGTGCCGGTGCAGACAGCGAAACCTGCTAGTGTTGCTTAGAGCATTTACCTGAAACGTGGATGGATAGCGATTTTGCTTTGTTCGTAATGCTTTACTAGCTTCGTGGGATCGTTTTTTGTATCGCTTTGCAATATTTCGGACACAGACAATGCTCACATAGAATTTACTTGACGCAGGTCAGGCGTACCGGTGTGTCGGTGGTCAGACTTGTGGAACAGGTTCCTAGCCGACCGAAATTTGGCCAAAAAGCGAAGTCACTTTGCTTGTCACCGGCCCGGAAAGAAAGACAGACACAAAACCTATCGGATGTCCTCAAACTACAGAAGGACGCTAGGGTGAGTTGGGTGCTGGGGCTAGAGAACCGGCTCCGAATTCGATTGGTCAGCGCTAGCCAACAGTCAACAGTCGATCAAGGTCGGGCATAGTGTATTAGCGCACCCGAGTGCCTTCTAATCGGCGAATTGATTCCATAAATTAAGGCATTAATTATTTGTAATGCTGTGTTACATTTACTTGCGGCGAAACAACGTAATGGTGACCATTAGGATTGATTTAGTTGCAAATTAATTCGGACACCTTTATTAGTCGAGCGGTATGGGAAGAGTTGTGGTTGTATACTCGTGTTTTAAAAATGGATGAAGCAATTACTATTCCCAGAGGACGTTCTTACGGTGGATGTGTAGGTTATTTAAGCGAAAAATAAAGATTTGTGTACGATAAAATTATTGTTTCTATTTTTAAACCCTTATAAATAATGAAATATAAAAAAATCGATGATCGGAGGAGCCGGCATGAATCAGAATTCTTTGATTCTTTTGGTTGTATCTCTTATACGTAGTCCGTTTGACTGGTCTCGTGAATAGTATTGATTGTTGGTGATAGCTTTGGAACTGTTCTATGCTTATGCACATCAAGGTTCTAGGGAGCTAATCTTAGTCCATCTTAGGACTAATTTCACGCGATTCAAAAGTGTAAGAGCACTGGAACGTACACTAAATCTCCAGCAATCCCAACAGGAGCGAAATGCATCTGCGAATGGTATCCGGTTGAGTGTTGAGAAGTTGGGTTCTGTACGACACAATTGTAAACAGAAGATGATTTTTTTCAGGCTCTACTTGCGAAATTGCGAAGCACATCAGAGAGTTGCAGCACTGTATACCGACGTTTGTTTAATCTGCTAGGCACTGAGGTCAAAGTAATGAACATCACTACCTTGATGCGTTCTAGTCGTATCAACTAGCAGTGTATCTCGCGTAGAGTTAACACTGTAAAAGGCTAAAATCGGAAGGTGCTGAGACTGTTCTAGTTTCTCAGTACAAGACTGTGACATCCATTTGCATTTTTTG
>KZ061546.1:247949-259939 GCA_002091835.1 Anopheles maculatus | reverse complement strand
AAACTGCACGTCAGCGTGCTGTCATTTTGTGGCCATTAGGGGGACGAAAAACGGACCTTGCCCACACTGTGCCGGTGCAGACAGCGAAACCTGCTAGTGTTGCTTAGAGCATTTACCTGAAACGTGGATGGATAGCGATTTTGCTTTGTTCGTAATGCTTTACTAGCTTCGTGGGATCGTTTTTTGTATCGCTTTGCAATATTTCGGACACAGACAATGCTCACATAGAATTTACTTGACGCAGGTCAGGCGTACCGGTGTGTCGGTGGTCAGACTTGTGGAACAGGTTCCTAGCCGACCGAAATTTGGCCAAAAAGCGAAGTCACTTTGCTTGTCACCGGCCCGGAAAAAAAGACAGACACAAAACCTATCGGATGTCCTCAAACTACAGAAGGACGCTAGGGTGAGTTGGGTGCTGGGGCTAGAGAACCGGCTCCGAATTCGATTGGTCAGCGCTAGCCAACAGTCAACAGTCGATCAAGGTCGGGCATAGTGTATTAGCGCACCCGAGTGCCTTCTAATCGGCGAATTGATTCCATAAATTAAGGCATTAATTATTTGTAATGCTGTGTTACATTTACTTGCGGCGAAACAACGTAATGGTGACCATTAGGATTGATTTAGTTGCAAATTAATTCGGACACCTTTATTAGTCGAGCGGTATGGGAAGAGTTGTGGTTGTATACTCGTGTTTTAAAAATGGATGAAGCAATTACTATTCCCAGAGGACGTTCTTACGGTGGATGTGTAGGTTATTTAAGCGAAAAATAAAGATTTGTGTACGATAAAATTATTGTTTCTATTTTTAAACCCTTATAAATAATGAAATATAAAAAATCGATGATCGGAAGGAGCCGGCATGAATCAGAATTCTTTGATTCTTTTGGTTGTATCTCTTATAAGTAGTCCGTTTGACTGGTCTCGTGAATAGTATTGATTGTTGGTGATAGCTTTGGAACTGTTCTATGCTTATGCACATCAAGGTTCTAGGGAGCTAATCTTAGTCCATCTTAGGACTAATTTCACGCGATTCAAAAGTGTAAGAGCACTGGAACGTACACTAAATCTCCAGCAATCCCAACAGGAGCGAAATGCATCTGCGAATGGTATCCGGTTGAGTGTTGAGAAGTTGGGTTCTGTACGACACAATTGTAAACAGAAGATGATTTTTTTCAGGCTCTACTTGCGAAATTGCGAAGCACATCAGAGAGTTGCAGCACTGTATACCGACGTTTGTTTAATCTGCTAGGCACTGAGGTCAAAGTAATGAACATCACTACCTTGATGCGTTCTAGTCGTATCAACTAGCAGTGTATCTCGCGTAGAGTTAACACTGTAAAAGGCTAAAATCGGAAGGTGCTGAGACTGTTCTAGTTTCTCAGTACAAGACTGTGACATCCATTTGCATTTTTTGTAAAGTACAACTGCAAGTACTAGGAGAATTAAGTAGCTGTAGGTGATCGTCAAGCTGATACGCAGATTCCACGCGGTATCGCATTTATGTCGGTAAACTTATGTTAGAACCTGCACTGATCCGTCATTCGTCTGTATTGGAGAGTAAAGTTCGAATAGTAGATAGTACAGTGATGTTGTACATCAAAAACAGCCAAGTGTCAAGTCAAGACTTACGCAATGTTTTGTGGAGGCAGTTATGAAATGATTTATACACTATTATTTACTCTCAAATAAACATAGTCTTGCAAACATTAATATGTGGTAAAGATGATTGAATCTTTTTAAAATGTTTGGGCTACAATGATGCATCTTACAGAAACATCTGACAAATAAAAGAAAAACTCTAGAAAAGCTCCAAGTCTCCTCCACAGTTACATTCGCGTGTCACGTGGAAGTTATGAATCCAAAAACCGCACAATGTGATGGATCTTTGACGTGACTATTTGTTGAATGACACAACGATTTAGAAGGAACATGATTCCCTGCGGTTGCAGCACTCGCGCTGGTGTTGTATTTCTCGCACCTAGCCAACGTGCCCAGCGCCTAGACTCCGCGTACGATGAGACATTTGATCACACACGCACACACACACGCAGCGTGTTTTAATCATCCTCCAATCAGGCTCTCCTTAGAAAGGGAACCAATAACATCAATCTGGAAGTTCGCCCACAACTAGAGCACTTTATCTAAACGATCGTTCTAAGTTGCACCCGACCGACGCTCGGCAACATTGTTTTCCCACCCCCGGGGCGACTATTGCACACGCGTCGATCGGCGCCCCCAGTCGGATTGCGGATCATTAAAACTACATCAATCAACTTCCGCCCACCCGCGGAAACCCGCCGGCAGGAAAACCTGCCGCGGCATTGGGTTGCCCATGGTTCGCCCGTGGCACCGTAACCGCACGCCATGTGCCCGCGGTTATTCTGCCCCAGGGCTGCCTGGCCGGAAGGGTGGCTGCCTGCAGAAGGTGGCAGATTATTTATCATTTTTCGCCACCTAGCCGGCTGCGGGGCGCTACCGGTTTGACACTTGACGTATTCATTAGATTACCATGCAAATTTACATTTACTTGCGGCGAAACAACGTAATGGTGACCATTAGGATTGATTTAGTTGCAAATTAATTCGGACACCTTTATTAGTCGAGCGGTATGGGAAGAGTTGTGGTTGTATACTCGTGTTTTAAAAATGGATGAAGCAATTACTATTCCCAGAGGACGTTCTTACGGTGGATGTGTAGGTTATTTAAGCGAAAAATAAAGATTTGTGTACGATAAAATTATTGTTTCTATTTTTAAACCCTTATAAATAATGAAATATAAAAAAATCGATGATCGGAAGGAGGCGGCATACTAAAGAATGAACCTGAATTCTTTGATTCTTTTGGTTGTATCTCTTATACGTAGTCCGTTTGACTGGTCTCGTGAATAGTATTGATTGTTGGTGATAGCTTTGGAACTGTTCTATGCTTATGCACATCAAGGTTCTAGGGAGCTAATCTTAGTCCATCTTAGGACTAATTTCACGCGATTCAAAAGTGTAAGAGCACTGGAACGTACACTAAATCTCCAGCAATCCCAACAGGAGCGAAATGCATCTGCGAATGGTATCCGGTTGAGTGTTGAGAAGTTGGGTTCTGTACGACACAATTGTAAACAGAAGATGATTTTTTTCAGGCTCTACTTGCGAAATTGCGAAGCACATCAGAGAGTTGCAGCACTGTATACCGACGTTTGTTTAATCTGCTAGGCACTGAGGTCAAAGTAATGAACATCACTACCTTGATGCGTTCTAGTCGTATCAACTAGCAGTGTATCTCGCGTAGAGTTAACACTGTAAAAGGCTAAAATCGGAAGGTGCTGAGACTGTTCTAGTTTCTCAGTACAAGACTGTGACATCCATTTGCATTTTTTGTAAAGTACAACTGCAAGTACTAGGAGAATTAAGTAGCTGTAGGTGATCGTCAAGCTGATACGCAGATTCCACGCGGTATCGCATTTATGTCGGTAAACTTATGTTAGAACCTGCACTGATCCGTCATTCGACTGTATTGGAGAGTAAAGTTCGAATAGCAGACAGTACAGTGATGTTGTACGTCAAAAACAGCCAAGTGTCAAGTCAAGACTTACGCAATGTTTTGTGGAGGCAGTTATGAAATGATTTATACACTATTATTTACTCTCAAATAAACATAGTCTTGCAAACATTAATATGTGGTAAAGATGATTGAATCTTTTTAAAATGTTTGGGCTACAATGATGCATCTTACAGAAACATCTGACAAATAAAAGAAAAACTCTAGAAAAGCTCCAAGTCTCCTCCACAGTTACATTCGCGTGTCACGTGGAAGTTATGAATCCAAAAACCGCACAATGTGATGGATCTTTGACGTGACTATTTGTTGAATGACACAACGATTTAGAAGGAACATGATTCCCTGCGGTTGCAGCACTCGCGCTGGTGTTGTATTTCTCGCACCTAGCCAACGTGCCCAGCGCCTAGACTCCGCGTACGATGAGACATTTGATCACACACGCACACACACACGCAGCGTGTTTTAATCATCCTCCAATCAGGCTCTCCTTAGAAAGGGAACCAATAACATCAATCTGGAAGTTCGCCCACAACTAGAGCACTTTATCTAAACGATCGTTCTAAGTTGCACCCGACCGACGCTCGGCAACATTGTTTTCCCACCCCCGGGGCGACTATTGCACACGCGTCGATCGGCGCCCCCAGTCGGATTGCGGATCATTAAAACTACATCAATCAACTTCCGCCCACCCGCGGAAACCCGCCGGCAGGAAAACCTGCCGCGGCATTGGGTTGCCCATGGTTCGCCCGTGGCACCGTAACCGCACGCCATGTGCCCGCGGTTATTCTGCCCCAGGGCTGCCTGGCCGGAAGGGTGGCTGCCTGCAGAAGGTGGCAGATTATTTATCATTTTTCGCCACCTAGCCGGCTGCGGGGCGCTACCGGTTTGACACTTGACGTATTCATTAGATTACCATGCAAATAGCGACCGGCGCGAATCCACGGTGCCCGGTTGGGTTACATTGGTAACCGCCTTCCCTAAGTTGGGTCGCACGGAGATCTAGTCGCAGCAGCAGCAGCAGCAGCATAAATAAAAAGCATCCGACGTGAAGTTATCCTTCGTATCTAATGATCTGGCAAACATGCACTCGCTATGTTGCACCGTTGCGGTCGACCGGTCCAAGGGCACTAGACATGTTTGGTTGGTTCATGCGCGCGCTTGTAGAACACATTTTTAAAGGTTCACCTAAAACCACACGCCTACGAACTTCAAAATCTTGCTGGAGCAGCAGCCACAGTCGAGCAGTATTCAAGCGATACGTGTACAGTTTCGTTACAGCAATATTAATAAACAGACGTGCTCTAATCTTACTGAGCCGTGCAAAACAAGAACTAAAACTCATATAATCGCTAATGAACAACAAAACGCCATTACATCCTGCTGGTAATTGGTTGGATTGGTTCGATTTGGTTTTTTTGGGAGTGCGAAGTTGCTTCATTATGATTAATATAATAGAAACAAACAAAAAAATGGCCAGATAATACACGTTGTAGACTGCCCGATAGCCCTAAGACCCTAAGTACGGAATAAGCAACAAGTTTTTCGATTATCAGAGTTTTTCTTGGATTCGAACGTTACGGGAACGTTAAAGAGTCTTATTTCACAATGGCAGTACAATAAAGGGTACGATCGCAGTTGATCCATCCATTATTGCCTTAATATTTGTGACTATCAATGCACGCTTTCGATATTCTATGTGGTGAAGTCCTTTGTTTCATAATTATCAATTTTCATGAAGTTTTTTATGCTGTATTTCGTTAGAACACTACACTTTGTCCCTAAAATAAACATAAATGAACTCAATCGAGCACCGTTGGTATTGATTAAGGACTCCCTCTTTCTCTCTCGATTGAATCCAACAAAGTAGACCATGAACCAATACACTCTCCCAGACTTATCCATTTTCCTCGATCGTAGTAGCGTTGAAATTAAAATTCAAAGAAACCGTTTCGTAAATTATCGAAGTAGCCGTCTCGATATCATCGCAAATTGTTTAGCTAAATTCATCAAACCACCCTTCAAACGATGGAATCCGATGGGGACAATATTGAGGCAACGGAACCACCAACCGAACTGTTCGATCGCACCAAATCCCCAATCTACAACTCACTGTTTAAGGCATCGCATCACCACCCGGATAGGCTGTGGTCGGCGTTCGAAGTTGTTGAGGAAAGGGTGGCCGAAGTTCCGCACCTAGACGATACCACCATCTCGCGCCAACCGTTCCAATGTCCGGCTGGTTGTTGCCGGCAGCCATGCTGTCTGTTTATGTTTGCCACGCACATCACCTTCGACCATAAGGATGTGCTGGTGGATACGGTGTGGCCCAGTGAACCAACGACGGTTCTGATCGATCCGTACGCCGAAAATGTGGCACAGCCACGCTGCCATAAGCTGTATCTTGTGAGTGGGAAAATTAGGTAAGTTTCTATTGGGACTTTAAACTTGCTTTAAGAACGTATATTTTAACTATTTCGAGTCTTTTCTTTAAAACCTGCAGAGGTCTTGGTGATGGAAAGCATCGTGATAAGCTTCCCTTTGTGCTGATGTCTTCCAAATTCTTCCTGCAAGGATCTGCTCGACTATTGCTTTGGATTACCGGACCGGATGCGGGCGACAGTCTGCGGCAACATTACACCGTGGAAGCTGGCCGTAACGATCCGAACAGGCTGCTTCCGTACGCTGTCGCTTTTAGTGGAGAAATTGTACCACTGCACAGCTCGCAGGACGCAACCGATATACATCAGTCTGGTTCAGGGCTCGTTATACCGGAGCAGCAGCTCGATTCGCTTACCGAAAGCCGCACGAAACTTCTCGAAGTTTGTGTCCATTTCTACTGATAACAAATGGAGCAAATGTAAATGAACCGTTCGTCTTAGTTGGGAGGACATCCGAGCGAAAAATAAAAAAGGAAACCCAGCGAGAAAGGAGAGTTGGTCGAGCAGTTGGTGTGCGGCTTGGTTAACATTTCGGAGAATAATTCATCAGGAAACGCCTCCGTGTTTTGTCGTGCCGTGACATTGGTTCCAAGCGGTCCAAGCGAGAGCTAATGGGTTTGGCGAAAGGTAACTCGACTCAATTAGCATCGAGTCGTCGATTGGACCAGTAGCTTGGTGCATAATTTTCGCCAGCTTGCCCAGCAAACCATACAGCTGAGGGCGATTTATAGCAAGCAATGCAGAAAACAGACAAGGAAATCGTTCAAATGTTTTGCAGTAAAATCGTTGCCCAAAACGTGACCCATCAACAGCTTCGTTTCTTTATTATGATCAGTGTGTGGGTGCAACCAAACGTATTTAAATTAAGAATAAAGGAGTTGTGTGTTTCCTTGAGCAGGAAAGTGAAATGTTTTCCGGTCATCTGCCCTGTCGTTTGCATTTGATGCCCTTGGTACGTTAATTTGATGTCCAGGATGTTATATAAGCTTCGGTATTCAATTCTCTTTATTTTAATGCAATTAATTCTTGTCCACGACAAACTCACAGCAAATGATGTGCTACCCGTCTAGGGTAGCTTTAACCTTCCACAATAATTTCACTGAAAACCTTTCCTCGCTAGCTGTAAAATGAAAAGCAAACAAAACCGTTCTACCGTTGTGCGGTGGAAGCAGCCGAGGACGTTTCAACGTGTGATGAAGCCGATTGTTGACAACGGTGTTGCGGTGGGTCGAAATAGTGCATCGGCGTTGACACACGCCACACAGCGCACGTTCGTCTTGTTGCAGTGCCGGTGTGGGCCACAGTACATACTTTGTATAACAAACTTTGGCTGCATTCTTGCCCGTTTCGCTTCGTTGAATGTCGTCGCCGTCCGTGGCCGTTCAACCGGTGGCCGATTGGCACTGTTTAGACTACGAGCGTGGCATGTTTTTGTAGCGCACGGCAGTCGTTCGACTCGACGTGTGTTTGCAGCGATGGGACTGTTTTTAACGGTTCAAACATATGCAAACTGCTCACAAGAAACAGTTTACAGTTTGCAGAGATTATTTCATATTAAAATAAAATATTTGTCTCCCAAACATTTAACAATCCAAATTCTTCCTGCAAGGATCTGCTCGACTATTGCTTTGGATTACCGGACCGGATGCGGGCGACAGTCTGCGGCAACATTACACCGTGGAAGCTGGCCGTAACGATCCGAACAGGCTGCTTCCGTACGCTGTCGCTTTTAGTGGAGAAATTGTACCACTGCACAGCTCGCAGGACGCAACCGATATACATCAGTCTGGTTCAGGGCTCGTTATACCGGAGCAGCAGCTCGATTCGCTTACCGAAAGCCGCACGAAACTTCTCGAAGTTTGTGTCCATTTCTACTGATAACAAATGGAGCAAATGTAAATGAACCGTTCGTCTTAGTTGGGAGGACATCCGAGCGAAAAATAAAAAAGGAAACCCAGCGAGAAAGGAGAGTTGGTCGAGCAGTTGGTGTGCGGCTTGGTTAACATTTCGGAGAATAATTCATCAGGAAACGCCTCCGTGTTTTGTCGTGCCGTGACATTGGTTCCAAGCGGTCCAAGCGAGAGCTAATGGGTTTGGCGAAAGGTAACTCGACTCAATTAGCATCGAGTCGTCGATTGGACCAGTAGCTTGGTGCATAATTTTCGCCAGCTTGCCCAGCAAACCATACAGCTGAGGGCGATTTATAGCAAGCAATGCAGAAAACAGACAAGGAAATCGTTCAAAAGTTTTGCAGTAAAATCGTTGCCCAAAACGTGACCCATCAACAGCTTCGTTTCTTTATTATGATCAGTGTGTGGGTGCAACCAAACGTATTTAAATTAAGAATAAAGGAGTTGTGTGTTTCCTTGAGCAGGAAAGTGAAATGTTTTCCGGTCATCTGCCCTGTCGTTTGCATTTGATGCCCTTGGTACGTTAATTTGATGTCCAGGATGTTATATAAGCTTCGGTATTCAATTCTCTTTATTTTAATGCAATTAATTCTTGTCCACGACAAACTCACAGCAAATGATGTGCTACCCGTCTAGGGTAGCTTTAACCTTCCACAATAATTTCACTGAAAACCTTTCCTCGCTAGCTGTAAAATGAAAAGCAAACAAAACCGTTCTACCGTTGTGCGGTGGAAGCAGCCGAGGACGTTTCAACGTGTGATGAAGCCGATTGTTGACAACGGTGTTGCGGTGGGTCGAAATAGTGCATCGGCGTTGACACACGCCACACAGCGCACGTTCGTCTTGTTGCAGTGCCGGTGTGGGCCACAGTACATACTTTGTATAACAAACTTTGGCTGCATTCTTGCCCGTTTCGCTTCGTTGAATGTCGTCGCCGTCCGTGGCCGTTCAACCGGTGGCCGATTGGCACTGTTTAGACTACGAGCGTGGCATGTTTTTGTAGCGCACGGCAGTCGTTCGACTCGACGTGTGTTTGCAGCGATGGGACTGTTTTTAACGGTTCAAACATATGCAAACTGCTCACAAGAAACAGTTTACAGTTTGCAGAGATTATTTCATATTAAAATAAAATATTTGTCTCCCAAACATTTAACAATTGACAAATGGTGTTTCGAATACACTTGGGCTTAAACTCACACAAATTATAGCCAAACTCACACATCTTTGGTTCGTTCGAGTGCGTGAGTAACGAGTACAAAAGATGACAGATATTTTAATGTTTCGCAATGATCTGACACCAACAGGAGTGCCATAGAGGGACGGACAAAACGATAAGTCCTTGCCATTATTAGTTTTGTTTAGTACTAAAAGTAAATTTATGAAAAAGGCATCACCAACATCTGCTTGTTTTTACTTGAAACAAGCGAGTTAGGCGAGTTCAAGTCTAAAAATGCGAAGTTAATGTAGGAAATGCACCAAATTTTACCAAATAAACATAACTCGATATCGGAACTATTTGATAGATATCGACATCAAAGCCTCACTTTTACACTATAATTAAGTTAGGTGGTTATATTTTATTTTCCGTCTTTGATAAAATGACTAAACATATTGTTATAATGTGAAAATTATGAAATATTTTTAAGGTTATTGTCTAAACTTTCCCTTAAAACATCATGCATTACTAAATAAATCGACACACTTTCAATATGAAGTTGGCATAAGTGCTCAAATTAAGTCCCCTGTTCACTTTAGCTCTACAACCAGTCAGAATTCCTTAGTATCCCTTTAGTAAAGTCAATCCTGTCTACAGAAAAACTATCCAAGTTGGAGTATTTTATGTGTTAATTCATTATACTTTAAAAATATAAAATTTAATCGAATGGTTTGACTTAACTTAAACAATGTTTAAGCAATAAACAAACGCAGTAAATTGATTGATCCTCAAACCAAACATAAACATGAAAGAACCAAGATTAAATAAGTTATACATATATGTCAGAAATAATAAGTCGTTTAACATACTTTTAAAATTTTCAACATTTGCCAAATGAATAATGCTACAAAGAAAGATCTGAAATATGAAAACAATCCTGTATTAGATTTTATTTTAGTTTTTAATCAAATTTAATTACATGCATATATGCAAACGTATTGAATGTCGTTTCTTGATCGTTGCCTTACGAATTGATACAATGAAAAGAGACAGCAACCAACAATAATCCATAATGATATATCGCATTCTACCACCTTAATCCTTGAGAATATCTCTGCAAAAACAGAGCCATTTTTGAAGAAGAAATGTACAGAGCATGTGCACCATTGTCAACCGATTAGATCGCTCTCGGAACATTCGAATTGAAGCTCTGCGGGTTGCGTTACTAAGAGCTGTGTGTTATGAAAATGCTAATAGTTCTGCGAATTTCCCTAAATCATCTCTCATCTGTCGTAAAACACACTCTTTAACAGCATACTTTTCTTTCGAACATTCTTCCCATTTCTTCAACAAAATCCTTTAAAACGTCACTTCCCACAAACAACCCGATCGGTGTACGCTGTCACATTTCTTCTGCCACTCCGGCTGTTACCAATTAAACCGAACCGTACAATCATACACCCTGATCGAAAACATAATAGTGCTGGCGGTAGCGTAATTCTCACCAACCGCTGCCTGCCGAACCGGCACTCTACCAACTCGCACAATTCCACCCCGGGCCAAACAGCGACGGAATGCGACAAACGGATGTTTGCTCGATGCCGCTCGTGGCGCACTTGCGATACCGTGCAGCACGAGCGCGCGCTCCCGGTTCAATTAAAGCAAATTATTTATAAACTCATTTACATTGTTATAATTTTCGCGCGCACTCTACCCCGGCTACTCCCCTACGCGCTTCTACCTTCCTTCCTCCACGTACTCTCCGTTCGCGAGCACATCGTATCGAAGTGAAGCAAAGTCCCTGACAATGTTCACACTGTACGCGGCCAAGGGTTGCTTTAGATGGTGGGGTTGAGCGAGAAAACGGGGGGGAGGAGGGAGAGAGATGAGGTTGGGTAGTCCACGTACTCTCCGTTCGCGAGCACATCGTATCGAAGTGAAGCAAAGTCCCTGACAATGTTCACACTGTACGCGGCCAAGGGTTGCTTTAGATGGTGGGGTTGAGCGAGAAAACGGGGGGGAGGAGGGAGAGAGATGAGGTTGGGTAGTAAACCGCCCCAAAAAGTAAGAAAGAAAAAAAAACACACATATAACCTTTTCCATCGCCGTTGGTAAGCCGATCGGCACACGCGCTCCGTTGACCGCACACGTTTGTTATTCTAATGATCACACCAACCAATCGGTCGGGCACACATACATGTACGTACGGGGGACTACTGCCACAATCGGACTTTGGTTTCCGTGCCGTCGTTGGTCGCACGTCGCATAGATTTGCCTTCCCCCCGGGCCGGACGCTTTCGAGTTGATGTCTTCGTCAGCTAATCGCGAACTTGAGAACTTTCTGGCCCCAAGAACGAGGAAGGGCGAACCGTGCGGTAGTGTGCGTGTGTGTGATTGAGAGTGGTCTCTGCGGTTGTCGACAGCACACGGAGGTCATCAGAGGTTAGCCCTATAGGTGAACATCGGCCATCGCGTGACGCGTAACGGCCATGGAGACAACTTACCAGCCTTTCCCAACTGACGTTTCTCCGGTCACTAACTTCGCAGCGTTCCTTCCTTCAAAACTATTGTAAGTGTTGTTGTTCGTCCATTCGAAAACACTGTCCCTACGCGTTGCATAATCAGGCCAGCGCTAGGATTACGCCCTAGTCAGCAGCCACAAACGTATTCGAATTTCACCGCTACTCATCGTTACCCTTGGAGCGATCGGTTGGGCCCGGGCATCGTCTGGACCTTGGCCTCGATCGGTCGTCGGCGATCGGTCCGTTGTCCCGTGGACATACATATTAAACATCCGATCGGAATGTACGACCATTCCGGCCAACCCGTGAGAGTCCGGGTGTAAGTTCTTTCACGCAGAGAATGCGATGATCGTCGTCCTGGGTCCGGGAAGTTGTCCGGCTCATCTACATTCACCGCAGCAGCAGGGACAGT
>KZ061546.1:231398-247520 GCA_002091835.1 Anopheles maculatus | reverse complement strand
AAAAGCAAACAAAACCGTTCTACCGTTGTGCGGTGGAAGCAGCCGAGGACGTTTCAACGTGTGATGAAGCCGATTGTTGACAACGGTGTTGCGGTGGGTCGAAATAGTGCATCGGCGTTGACACACGCCACACAGCGCACGTTCGTCTTGTTGCGGGCCACAGTACATACTTTGTATAACAAACTTTGGCTGCATTCTTGCCCGTTTCGCTTCGTTGAATGTCGTCGCCGTCCGTGGCCGTTCAACCGGTGGCCGATTGGCACTGTTTAGACTACGAGCGTGGCATGTTTTTGTAGCGCACGGCAGTCGTTCGACTCGACGTGTGTTTGCAGCGATGGGACTGTTTTTAACGGTTCAAACATATGCAAACTGCTCACAAGAAACAGTTTACAGTTTGCAGAGATTATTTCATATTAAAATAAAATATTTGTCTCCCAAACATTTAACAATTGACAAATGGTGTTTCGAATACACTTGGGCTTAAACTCACACAAATTATAGCCAAACTCACACATCTTTGGTTCGTTCGAGTGCGTGAGTAACGAGTACAAAAGATGACAGATATTTTAATGTTTCGCAATGATCTGACACCAACAGGAGTGCCATAGAGGGACGGACAAAACGATAAGTCCTTGCCATTATTAGTTTTGTTTAGTACTAAAAGTAAATTTATGAAAAAGGCATCACCAACATCTGCTTGTTTTTACTTGAAACAAGCGAGTTAGGCGAGTTCAAGTCTAAAAATGCGAAGTTAATGTAGGAAATGCACCAAATTTTACCAAATAAACATAACTCGATATCGGAACTATTTGATAGATATCGACATCAAAGCCTCACTTTTACACTATAATTAAGTTAGGTGGTTATATTTTATTTTCCGTCTTTGATAAAATGACTAAACATATTGTTATAATGTGAAAATTATGAAATATTTTTAAGGTTATTGTCTAAACTTTCCCTTAAAACATCATGCATTACTAAATAAATCGACACACTTTCAATATGAAGTTGGCATATTTGTTCAAACAACGTCTCCTGTTCACCTTCGCTCTACAATCAGGTCGGAGCTCCATCGTATCCCTTTAGGAAAGTCAGTTCTGCCAACAGGAAAACGGATTAAATTGGAGTATTTTAATTATTAGTTTATTTTACTTTAAAACAATAAAATTTAATCGAATGATTTGACTTAACATATACTAACAATATTTAAGTAATAAACAAACGCAGTAAATTGATTGATCCTCAAACCAAACATAAACATGAAAGAACCAAGATTAAATAAGTTATACATATATGTCAGAAATAATAAGTCGTTTAACATACTTTTAAAATTTTCAACATTTGCCAAATGAATAATGCTACAAAGAAAGATCTGAAATATGAAAACAATCCTGTATTAGATTTTATTTTAGTTTTTAATCAAATTTAATTACATGCATATATGCAAACGTATTGAATGTCGTTTCTTGATCGTTGCCTTACGAATTGATACAATGAAAAGAGACAGCAACCAACAATAATCCATAATGATATATCGCATTCTACCACCTTAATCCTTGAGAATATCTCTGCAAAAACAGAGCCATTTTTGAAGAAGAAATGTACAGAGCATGTGCACCATTGTCAACCGATTAGATCGCTCTCGGAACATTCGAATTGAAGCTCTGCGGGTTGCGTTACTAAGAGCTGTGTGATATGCAAATGCTAATAGTTCTCCGAATTTCCCTAAATCATCTTTCATCTGTCGTAAAACACTCTCTTTAACAGCATACTTTTCTCTCGAACATTCTTCCCATTTCTTCAACAAAAGCCTTTAAAAACGTCACTTCCCACAAACAACCCGATCGCTGTACGCTGTCACATTTCTTCTGCCACTCCGGCTGTTACCAATTAAACCGAACCGTACAATCATACACCCTGATCGAAAACATAATAGTGCTGGCGGTAGCGTAATTCTCACCAACCGCTGCCTGCCGAACCGGCACTCTACCAACTCGCACAATTCCACCCCGGGCCAAACAGCGACGGAATGCGACAAACGGATGTTTGCTCGATGCCGCTCGTGGCGCACTTGCGATACCGTGCAGCACGAGCGCGCGCTCCCGGTTCAATTAAAGCAAATTATTTATAAACTCATTTACATTGTTATAATTTTCGCGCGCACTCTACCCCGGCTACTCCCCTACGCGCTTCTACCTTCCTTCCTCCACGTACTCTCCGTTCGCGAGCACATCGTATCGAAGTGAAGCAAAGTCCCTGACAATGTTCACACTGTACGCGGCCAAGGGTTGCTTTAGATGGTGGGGTTGAGCGAGAAAACGGGGGGGAGGAGGGAGAGAGATGAGGTTGGGTAGTAAACCACCCCAAAAAGTAAGAAAGAAAAAAAAACACACATATAACCTTTTCCATCGCCGTTGGTAAGCCGATCGGCACACGCGCTCCGTTGACCGCACACGTTTGTTATTCTAATGAGCCCCAAAAAGTAAGAAAGAAAAAAAAACACACATATAACCTTTTCCATCGCCGTTGGTAAGCCGATCGGCACACGCGCTCCGTTGACCGCACACGTTTGTTATTCTAATGATCACACCAACCAATCGGTCGGGCACACATACATGTACGTACGGGGGACTACTGCCACAATCGGACTTTGGTTTCCGTGCCGTCGTTGGTCGCACGTCGCATAGATTTGCCTTCCCCCCGGGCCGGACGCTTTCGAGTTGATGTCTTCGTCAGCTAATCGCGAACTTGAGAACTTTCTGGCCCCAAGAACGAGGAAGGGCGAACCGTGCGGTAGTGTGCGTGTGTGTGATTGAGAGTGGTCTCTGCGGTTGTCGACAGCACACGGAGGTCATCAGAGGTTAGCCCTATAGGTGAACATCGGCCATCGCGTGACGCGTAACGGCCATGGAGACAACTTACCAGCCTTTCCCAACTGACGTTTCTCCGGTCACTAACTTCGCAGCGTTCCTTCCTTCAAAACTATTGTAAGTGTTGTTGTTCGTCCATTCGAAAACACTGTCCCTACGCGTTGCATAATCAGGCCAGCGCTAGGATTACGCCCTAGTCAGCAGCCACAAACGTATTCGAATTTCACCGCTACTCATCGTTACCCTTGGAGCGATCGGTTGGGCCCGGGCATCGTCTGGACCTTGGCCTCGATCGGTCGTCGGCGATCGGTCCGTTGTCCCGTGGACATACATATTAAACATCCGATCGGAATGTACGACCATTCCGGCCAACCCGTGAGAGTCCGGGTGTAAGTTCTTTCACGCAGAGAATGCGATGATCGTCGTCCTGGGTCCGGGAAGTTGTCCGGCTCATCTACATTCACCGCAGCAGCAGGGACAGTTACACGCTTACGTAAGTGTCACTGGCTTCGAGTTTTTTTCCCTTGTGTGAAGATGCACACCCTCTACCAAACCGGACAGAGAAAGTACCCATAAAGCGGGCTGACGTGACTAACTGGTTGCTTTTTAGCTTCCCGGAGTGGGCGGCATCCCCAAGCAACTCAAATAATTTGAAAAGCAAATTGACGAGCGAGACTGAATCGCGACAGTTCTCGCAATTTCCTGGCTTTTTCCTGCACTTTTTAGAACATGGATAGGTATCGCTCAGGGAGAGAGCTTTTGGATGATGGGATATCCCAAAAAATGGTTTACGGGAAGACGCGTCATGACTCAAAATTTGCAATTCTAATACGGTTTAGTGAACTTCTTTTGGGAACGAAAATTTCTGATGGAGAAAAAGGCTTTCATTTATTGTACTTTGTCTACATCCATCCGATTGGTGGTGCTTTAGGGTGTTTTCTTCAAGCCGGTTTACACCTCCACGATGCTAAATTCCGCCATCAAACAGGACATTGTGCCCTTAGAAGTTACCTCGAAGAACGCTTTCCAATCGCCCACAAAATCCGGTGGTATCTCTATGCCAAAGTCACCGACCGGTAGCATCGCAAAGGACTCCTCGTGCTGCGAATAATTCCCCAAGAAGACATTAATTATCTGGAAGAACCACTCTCTCCTGCCAACACAGGTCTACTTACACCTTCCGGGAATGGACAATCCTTTTTGCCCATAACGCTTGTGATAACGAACCACGGCTCTGTGCTAACCTGTAGCAATGGGCAAAGATCGAGCACCTTGCGTCCCAACACTGCGTCGTTCCATTCACCCTGCTCCAGTCTTTTAGTGTGAATGTTTATCTTAGAGTTAGGGCAGAAGAAGGAGCTCGTGTTAAAGGCTCTATGCTATATTAGTCGCTCATCAAACGCTTACCTCTAGTGGACTCTCAAGTGCTCGGTTTAGGCGTACTTTGCCGTTCAGTACCATGCTGTCGTTTTCATCCGGAATGACCTGCAGCTCGGATAGGTCTATGAGCAATGTATCTTCATGTGCATCCGGACACGGTTTAAGCGATTCACCGAACTGTACTGCAAACTCACCCTGGAAATGAACATTATTGGCAAATACAAATAAAGCACGTTCGTTGTGCATGGGACACTTTTAATAACCTTTGCTAAGTTGAGCAACAGCAATAGCACTACACTGAACAGCACCTGTCTGATCAAACATGTCAAAGTTGCCATTGCTATTACCTGCGGAGGTCAGATTGTTCTAACATTTATAGAGCCTGTTATATGTCGCGCATGTATGAGGCATAGTGATTTACCAGATGTTTTCGCTATCTTGATTGAACTAACAACATGGCTGCAGCCATGTTTTGGTGTACGTTTGCCATCGAAACATGGGTTAAGAACACGAGCAGATCAAACACGATATTATGTTACGAGATGTAGTCTGGATGGTTGGATTCTGTTTCCGGTTTTTGTGGGATATGTTAATATTGTCCCCTGAGTTGATGGAACACTTTGCTAGTCATCAGAACTTTTGAATTGTAAAATAATCGGATTAATTGGGGATTTTCGTATAATCACCGTTTATCACCCTAAAGGCCGAAAAATCCTTGGAGAACATATTACATAAGTCGTAAAACTATCCAGAAACTAGCTTTATAGCATCTTGAATATGAATATCCTATTTATTATAGCACACAAATTCTTATATTTGAGATGTAACTGCTTTTTACAGTGAGATTAAGCAGATGTGTAGATGATCATAATCTAAACAGATACATATTTCTAAGTTGCGCATGGCTTTGAGTCATACAAATCAATAAATCCATCTCATTATCCTATTTTGACTCTTAGCTTATGAAGCCACTTTTTAAAGGATCGACTATTTTTTCGCAGTAAAATTTAGTTGAAGATCATTGATAAACGAAATTATCATTTGATGATTTCTTTTTCTCCACACTGACGAGAACATGGCCAATACTTAAGTTAAAAGCGTTGAATAAGACAAATATTCAAATTTGACCTTAAAACGTTCTAAACTGTTTTGGCTATGGGTTACATCGGACACGAGTGAATCAGCTATTTCTTTGTCTTAATTTGTTTGGTTAATTAAGAATACCATTTATGAAAACCTAAAGAAAAAATGTTTTTCTTGGCTTTTTTAATGATTTAACTTCCTTGATCCAAATATATTACAGATTACTTAAATATCTTACACGCTCAGCCGTGCAGATTTTGCGGTCCAGATTCGATTTTTTTATTCATATTTTGATATTTAGTCTGTTTGATATCTTATCTTAGTCTGTTTTAGGTTATTTAACGTTCCAAATTATGTATCTGTATTTAATATAAGACACCTAAAGGATGTTCAAGAAAGGAATGAACAAAGCGACAATTAAGTAGGTTTATTTGTGACAGGATTATTTATTAAAGAATGGTGTAAAAACTAGCAAAATAATCGAGGCTACACACGAGTTTAATGTTTTAAAATTATATTTAAGAGTTGCCTGTTGTTTTATTCTTTGAAAAACATGTGTACAGGTGGTTTTCTTATCACTGTATGAGTGCTGTGTATTTCGATTGTAATTATTGTTGTTTACATCTACAAATATATTTTTATTTTAGTGAAACAAATCAAATGACTTATACATTTCTTTTAGTTACCCCGTCAAACTTCGTAGGAGTTTTCATCAACTAAGCGATGTTAAACGATCAACAAAACATGCTGTAATGTTGGTAGTTTATTTCGTTTTTACCGCAATTTTCTAGATTGTTCCGAAAGACAAACGCAACCTTCCTCTACTTAAATATCTTACACGCTCAGCCGTGCAGATTTTGCGGTCCAGATTCGATTTTTTTATTCATATTTTGATATTTAGTCTGTTTGATATCTTATCTTAGTCTGTTTTAGGTTATTTAACGTTCCAAATTATGTATCTGTATTTAATATAAGACACCTAAAGGATGTTCAAGAAAGGAATGAACAAAGCGACAATTAAGTAGGTTTATTTGTGACAGGATTATTTATTAAAGAATGGTGTAAAAACTAGCAAAATAATCGAGGCTACACACGAGTTTAATGTTTTAAAATTATATTTAAGAGTTGCCTGTTGTTTTATTCTTTGAAAAACATGTGTACAGGTGGTTTTCTTATCACTGTATGAGTGCTGTGTATTTCGATTGTAATTATTGTTGTTTACATCTACAAATATATTTTTATTTTAGTGAAACAAATCAAATGACTTATACATTTCTTTTAGTTACCCCGTCAAACTTCGTAGGAGTTTTCATCAACTAAGCGATGTTAAACGATCAACAAAACATGCTGTAATGTTGGTAGTTTATTTCGTTTTTACCGCAATTTTCTAGATTGTTCCGAAAGACAAACGCAACCTTCCTCTAAATCTACGCGTGCAAATGGTTTTACATTCCAATTTTTTTGTTTGCGATTTACGTGTGTTTTTTTTTGTTTCAAGCCACAAACTGTACTCACACGCAGTCGTCAGCGGGCAGCCGTTTGTAATGTGAAAAATTACCCGTGCAAGTATCGGCCATCAATCACGGTTCCTAACTGCCGGCAACTTCTAGCCACTAGCGGCGTATCCATGCCCTACAGACATCTCCTACCGCCGGTGCTGTTTAACCACCCCACAAACTCGGAACTTGGCCACTAATTGCATTAGATCACCTACTCTTCCACCACCCTGGGCAACCTCCCCATCCAGGCCCGTGCAGCAAACCTCAATCAAACGGTCACCTGCGCGGGCAAATAAAATAAATAACACAAAAGCGTACGAAAGGAATCACACCGGTGGCGCGACGCACAAAACACTGTTGCGGTGTGTGAATGCCTGCGTGTGTGTTTGGTCGCGCGCGTGTGCCCGACCCGCGCGAATCGTCGCGAATGAAAAATTATCTCAAAATCGCACCATCGCACGTTTCCACGCGCCTTGCCGGGCCATAATTACGACAATGTTGCCGTCCGTGTGTGTGTGTGCATGTGTATGTACTTGTCCGCATTCGCGTTCTTTTGTCGATGTCGAACGCCACCCCCCGAAACACCCCACTTACCCACCTCGTTTGTAGAGCAAAACCAAGGGAGCTAGAGGTGGATGTGTTGTTTAGCAAGCAAGAGGGGTTGGGGTGGTTTTCCCGACTCCCCCACTCCCGCCTTCTTCACCCACCCAATCCAGACGGCATATGCAGCAAACAGTGCGATTTCACACGAACACAACGCATCGCTGCCGCTTCGCCGGTGGTCATTTGTGGATGAACAGGCGCGATCGAGCGTCTAGCAGGCACCCAGAAGAAGAAAGACAGAGGGGTGCGATGGTGAGGGGTTGGTTTGAAAAGCGCCGCCACCGCGACCATGTGAAGACGTGCGACACAAATAAGCGTGCGCTCTTGTCAGGCGGCGAAACAATGCGGCAAGTAAGTGCAGGGCCACACATTACTCACTGCCGCGTTGCTGCTCGTCGATCGTTTAGAAGAGTTTAGATGGAGGGAGGAGTTTTGGAGGGAGGGGCGGCGAAAAGGGGAAGTCAGTAAGGGGATGGGGCTGAGCAAACATTGTACGAAGCGAATGCGGACCAGCGTGTCAGCGTATGTTAAGGCAGAATTGTAACTACGGAAGCTGTCGCCCATGGAAATGGGATGGAAAAATGTTGTTTTATCCGATTCTTCCTGCCGTGGCTGGATGGTGTGTGAGTCAACCGATGGGACCCAGACGTGCCTATCTGATGGTAAACTCAATTTAGTTTATGATATGACCGGTTGCCCACCGGGATACCGGGCGTTTGCCTTGCGTTAAGCCGTATTAGTCATTTCACAGTGGCCAATTAGATGCAAAATGGTTGGCGTGGTACTAAGCGCTATCTTTTTTATTAACGTTTTCCATGAAACCTGTTGCAGAAACGCATAGAAAGATTGCAACAACTGTTGGTGAAAGACGTTTAAAAGAGAATAATAAAAGACTTTTTTTTTATTTACAAATTAATCCACATGAATGAATTGTGTAAATACTTGTTAGGTCCTTAATATATCCTAAATATAAATTACGTCCTTTTACAGTAAGTTAGAGGCCTTAGCAATCCTTGTTTTGAAAACAGATTATATGTATTGTATTTTACAAGCTTCTATTGGATTTTGATCGTAAGTTGCTAACCCGCTCGAACGAGATTTGTACAAAGAATAGTGTATCCAATAGTAATACTATCGTAGAAGATATGCTCATAGTCTAAAAGATCCAATGCATCATTATGAGTGTTTGTCAGCTAGAGTGTTTCATCTTAGACATCTTGCGCAAAGTATTCTGCAAAGTTAAGACAAATGCTCTTACTTCTAGATCACAGTTTTTACAAGGATAAACCCACGAGACCTTAGAATTCTTCAACAGTTTACGTAACATTTGCCTGCTCGCAGCGCAAAACATGGCCGAATTCGGTTCCCTATTTGACAATTCCTTTTCAATTAAAGAGTGTCAAGATGTTCTTTAACTGATCCTCGCTATTTAAAACTTCTTTGCTCAGGAATAAAAATCATACAACAACTTCTTTCTTCTTCTTCCTTGGCACTACAACCTCGTGAGGTCCTTGGCCTGCTATTGCTAGCTCTCTGTGACTTAGTTTTACCCGTAGCTGGATAGTCAGTCCGGCGTACGGGGAGGCCGGGATTCGAACCCCGGTCCTGCCGTGTGAAGACCGGCGCCGCTATCGTATACACCACCGGGCCGCCCCATCATACAACAACAAAACCATGAATTTATGTCCTTAGACCACCTCTAGATAATCTCCACAAACTTCACTCCAGTTTGGGAACCAGCTCAATTGAATACGCTGTAATATTTTGACTACACATTGAAAACATAATGCAGAAGATGGTGACAATTCTATACAAACTATAGCAAAAGACATTATATTATTAAAAATGTCTGTTTTACTCAAGTCTCATCCATTTTAAGAGTATAAAGAGTGATAAAATATTTACCTCTATAAGATAGGACTAGCAAGATATGTTGAATAAAGAGCTACAAGCATCATGAGTAATCTATGATGTACTATTCTCATATCTTACTGTTTAGCCTAAATACAACATCACATAATCGAGGCAAAGTCACATAAATGATTATAACTACAGTACCAAACGCTGAGATGGAGGATATTTAATTCAATTAGCTTAATTGAGTCAGAGTTTCGTTACTCCAGCAGATAATGATATGGTTCGATCGGTATATTCTAGTTAGTTAATTTTATGATCCATTAATTACTTTAATATGTAATCATGACATTGAAAGTATTCCACAAAAATGCTTATTAAAAATAAGAATCAAATCTATCAAGCTCCTCCAAGGAAAAACGGTCAACGATCAACATTCAACCTGCTGCATCTTTCAATAAAAAAACCCCATCCTATCTCGGCATCCTATTAATCTAAATCTCGGCATAAAAATCTTTCCAACCAAAAGGCGCCAAACGAAGATAAATATTTAATTAAGACACTCAATGCAGTGCGATCGATCGGCCGGGCCAACCGTAGTGACGCAACACGAACCCATTTCAATCCAGCACCGGCAACTCCTGACTGTGTTCCCGCATCCCGGGTGGAAAAAATATACCTTTACCCATCCCCTTCCCCCTCGCAGCTTTTCCTTTCCCGGCCGTGTGCGAGAAAATCACTAATCCCCTAAATAGAAGCTCGCGATCATCATCGAAACGGAAACGATCAAGCGGGCTGGCTGGTTGCCGCGTGGAGAGCAAAACTATTGCCCGCAACGAGCCGACCGTGAGAAGATGCTGCTGTCAGGATGCAGGTGGTGGTGGAGCGCACATGCAAACAGACACACACGCGCGCGCGCGCTCCACAACACTACACAAAGCCACAGGGCGAGAAGCGCGGTTCCGCGTGGCGCGACACAATGTGCTACAAAGTATGAGCCTCTCGCCGTGTCGTAGCGGCGTAACGAGTCGCGCCGCAAACGGTCCGACACCGACACTTCGTCTCCCTTACATTCCTTTACCCTCTTCCCACCCAGAACTCCCATCCCTCCTCCCTCGTTCCTTTTCCTTTCGCACGCTGCCTAATGCCTAATGATGCCTTAGTGAGCACGCGCGCACGCGCAACCACTAGCCACGCGGACGGAATTGCCGACCGTTTTTTCGAACCGTTCCCACGTTTTTGACCGAAACCACCTTCCCCGAGCCTTCCCCTACCTCCTACCTTCCTACCACCACCTGCCGTCACTTCGAGGAGTGCCCTTTTGTCACCCTTCTCTTCTTCGCCGTCGTCTGCGGCCGTCCGTTCCGTCGAGTTACCAACCCAGAGTACGTAAGTAAGTTCCGATCGCACGAGAGCACAGTACACGAGCGCACGAGTTGCTTCTTCGTTGTGGTGGCGGTGGTGGTGTTGATGGTTCTTTTAGCGTATTTTTTTTTCGTGAGTCTGTACTCGCTTTCGCTGGCCACAGAAACCCGCAAACCCGGTCGCGAGTTCCCCTGTCAAAGTCAAATCGAAGCGTGAAACGATAATCTCCACCGACTGCCAGTGGAGTTCGAAAACCCGTCCTAGAAGCTACGGTACGGAAGAAGGGGGGTGGTGTGTAGACGGGAGACGAGGGTGTTATTGGTGGAATGGGGCAGGCACCGAGATTTACTGCACGCTCGTGTCGACAATCCCGTCGCGAAGCGGGTTCAACCAAAGGAAAAACGTTGGCCAGTGTGTTTTTGCGCCTCCTCCCTTTTTTACCACCCAACATCGCCCCCCACACACACCCTCACTCACCAAACCCCCCAAATCGAGCTCTCGAGTGGTGGTGATGGTGGCGTGCGGACGTCAAAGCAATCGATGGGATACTTTCGACACATTTTGACGAACGACAGGGCGCACGCGAGATGACACGAAAGGGATGGAGGGAACGGGGTGGCGGTCTGTGCAGGAAAAGGGAAGGGTCATATGCGGACAGTGAAGGGCAGCGCGGGACACGGGAACATGTGCGCACATGTGTTTCAATGTTGGTTATTTTTTAGTCTTCGTTTTTGTGGATTCTAATCCAATGTGTGGCACAGTTGCAGCAGCAGCGTCAACGTCAGCGCGGTGGCAAAACCACAACCACAGCTCACCGTGCTGTGCCCTTTTTTTAAGTGTCGCACTGTTCATTGGCCAACCCGAGGGAGGTAAAAGCTTTTAGTGGAAGAAAATGTTTACAATCATGTTGGGGACCCGGGAGGGATGAACAGCTGGAGTGGTGATATGGCATCTTGATGGTGGCTGATGACCTTGATTATATTGTAGCAGTTGTTTGCATACCGGGCTGGATTAAATGACATTTATTGCGTTTTTGCCCGCTGAAGACATTCACGTCTGTAATCAAAGGGAAATCGTTTGTGAGTAGACCAAATAACTCAGGAGATACAGATTTGATGATCGTTCATGGACAAACTATGATTTTGATAGTACTTTAGCGATTCCTTAAACACATCTTAAGTTCTGCAACATTTTCGTGGAGAAAGTCTTTCTTTGGACAGTCAACAGGGGCAAGTATGTTTATACACGTGCTCTTCTAATGTTGGTGAATGTTTGTCTAGATTTTATCATTGCTGCAACACAGATGTCTTTACACTCGTAAGGAGTACTAATTGGCTGTGATAAAGATCTTCAGATGATCTTCAGACCAGATCAATCACTATTTGCAATCACTATATCAACTGAAGCCTTTGAACTCTTCACGCCTCTGTTCTTATACTGGATCCTGCCACTCGGCTGTTGCGGTTCGTTAGTTCCCTAGTGTGCAATTTAATGAGACAAAATTTAACACGCCTTTGCTCTATCTAGATCTCTACTTTACACCAGGTTCACAAAAAGGGTTCTGAATAGCTAGTCCTCTAGCTCATTCGTCTACATCCTTGCTAAACATGGAATTACCTAAAGGTCAGTTGATGTATAAGTAAGCTTTCCATGTTATTCCAGAATAGTCCAAAAAAGATCTGGTAAATGTCCTGAAAGTGTTGCAGTGTTCAGAAAAAGCTCAAAGAATGATATGTTATCCTCGCGACTCTTGCAAGAGCATGCCAAAAAGAAAATGTTCTTCATACGTTTAAAACACATAGAGTTTTAACCTAAAACAATGAATAATTAGCATATGAGTAGAAGAGAAATATCCAGTGAAACTGGGAGACACAAATTATGGCATGTACTCCAGCTGAGAATTGTCGAAGAACTTGTAGGTTATATTGAATGTTGAGAACATATAGACATTCCAAAACTATTCCAATGGTTATACTATTAAGCAGCCATAACTTTTTGATTAAGACAGGGAGTTAGAAATATAGTGAGGTATTTACTTACTTCGAGTCCAACAATAACTCTTTGGCTTAGCTTAACGACCTGCTAGGTCATGACTAACTTACTAGACTTACTAGACGTACTAAGTTATTGAATAGGTTGGCCTTTACTGCAGGAGAACGGTCTGCATTAGTTTCGATTTCCAGTCTAGCCGTGTAAAGATCAGCTCCGCTATAACCTCTTCCATCAGATCACAATCAATCAACCACACAACTTCAATTTCAACTAAATAAATTTTTATTCTTAGGGAAAATGTCAAACAAATCAGCTTGAATTGGTCTTATAGTCTCATGCATGTTCAATTTCTTAAACTATTTCATATTTATTTCAGAAACACAAACTCTATTTTACAACTAATTAGCGACATAGGCAACATGGCAACTATTTCGAGAAGAATTTAAGGACCGCTTCAACCACATCTGCTACAAATTGTCACACCTCCCACGAAAAACACATTACACACACTCGATCGATGACAAATGGCCCTCACGTCAATGGTATGCTAACAATGTTGCCCGGCTTCTTGCTCCAAACGGTTTCTCCCGGTGGCACAAAACACCGTGCAGCATCAATATTTCACTAACTCATTTCATGCTCCCGGTCGGAGTGGTCGGAACCCACCGCTGGTACCGTTCATGGCGTGATCGTTAAATTTAACCTCGCTCGCCACGAAACACCAAAAACCCCAGTAGGCTACCGTGGTTCACCTCGTAAAGCGCGTAAAAATACGCCACGGGATGAAAAAGGAAGCAGGCAGGCAAAAAAAACACACCCAATCTTACGGACACGACTGGTCGCAGGCAACGGTTTTAATAGCGAAATTATCTACACCATGCCGGTCTGCCGCAGGAGGCGCTCGGCGATCCCATCGTAAATCGTTTGACTCACGCGGCTTTCAGTGGATCGCCGCCCGGATTGTCTTGAGCGGCTTAAAGTGAGTGGCTGCCGGTACTAGGGGGCGCGCGCGCGCGAATGGCAATAGGCAATAAAATGGACAGCACGATAACAAGCTTGCTGAAATGTGCTCGTTAAAGAAGGGCTGCTTAAGGGGGCTTTGTACGTAGGAACATCCTCATTAACAGGCTTTGTCACTGCTGAGAACTGATAAGGAAGGCCACGGTTCTAGCGGCAGCTGATTGATATTGTGAAGTGACCGATCGAGTGCTCATCGCTTGCATGTTCTACAAACTGTGGGTAAGATTAGTGTAGGCGAGTTCTGCAATCGAAATTGAATACATATTAAAACTTTCATCGACCTCGATTGATGGGAGTTTTATCCATTCCAGAGGGCATAAACTTGCGGGCGTCTGCCCGATGTCAACCGTAGCTCATCTCCCCATCCTAACACCGCAAAGCACAATGGCACGAGGACTCCTTGTCGAAACTGACCGATGCTGATCGATCGCACGTGACAATTGACGGTATGTACGCTGTACCTTCACAGTGTACTGGCCGGTGTTTGTACGCGGTGATTTATTCCAAGCTCAGCCACACTGACACCCAAGAATTAGGTTTGCAAATACTGAACTAGCGGGGGACACACGCACAGTTTTCTTTTTTGTTGTCTGCACTGAATGCGGCATTTCTCGTTCTCGAGAACTTCGATTTACGGTCGAAAAGTTCGATGATCTACATGGACTTTCCGATTCTAATTACCAGGATTCAACGACACACACACACGATGTCCCAACTTTCGCTCGAGCAACGGGGAAGTTTTCCTTCCTGTATACTCCCAGGACAGAGTATTAACAGACAGGCAACATCACGAGACGACACTCACCGAAGGACTGCGGGTCACGTGTTGCGCGAAACACTTTAAATTCGGAAGCATGCGTCCCAGGGAGCCTAGGGAGGATTCGCAATATCTGGTGAGTCTCGTGAACGGCGCTTAAGTAGGTCGTCTGCTGCTTGGTAGATGATTTCCCCGCATGCTATGGATGGAATAGGTCGAGAACTTCGATTTACGGTCGAAAAGTTCGATGATCTACATGGACTTTCCGATTCTAATTACCAGGATTCAACGACACACACACACGATGTCCCAACTTTCGCTCGAGCAACGGGGAAGTTTTCCTTCCCGTATACTCCCAGGACAGAGTATTAACAGACAGGCAACGTCACGAGACGACACTCACCGAAGGACTGCCGGTCACGTGTTGTGCGAAACACTTTAAAAAATTCAAAATGCGTCCCAGGGAGGGTCCTAGGGAGGATTCGCAATATCTGGTGAGTCTCGTGAACGGCGCTTAAGTAGGTCGTCTGCTGCTTGGTAGATGATTTCCCCGCATGCTATGGATGGAATAGGGCGGCCGTCGGTCGCTTCGGATGCTCTTGCATTCGGAAGTCTCGTGCATTCGTGCCGCATCGAATGTGCATTGATTTAAGAACGATTTACCATCACGTGACGGATGCGGGAATCTGCATTGACGATGGCGATGATACTGTTTGTTGCGGTGGACAGTACGGAATCTGATCATGGAGTTTTATCGTTTAGGCTTTAGTGTAAAATTTATTTAATTGATTAAGTTTTCTGTGGTAAAAAAAGCCATGCTAAAGAAGTTTAAACTAAATTTATGTTTGCCCTTGAATTTTTATCTTGAATAAACTTGGCAAATTACTTATTTGATGTACTTTTACTATACTATTAAATGCTCTTTAATTTTTGTAAATAATGAACAACCTGTGATGTACAGTAAAACAGAATCAAACAAATTTATAGATGAAAAATAGATAAAATTTAGCTTAACTGCACCATGTACATTTCCAGCTGCCAGTTCTTCGTCTTCTGTCACCCAAAGCCTAATCCCAAATGCAGTCAGGCGCCGGTGTTTGTTTTGAAATTGCGGCCGACCGTCTAGCCGATTGGTGCACGCGATACCGACCTGACCGACCGAGGCTGTGTCGGCCGACTCCGTACACCTTTGACAGCGTCACGTGACCGTCACCAAATCCCTGTCCCTCCCATCCTTCTTCCGGCCCCCCAATCTAATTTATGCTCGTATGTTTGTTTGGCATTTGAAACGATCAGCGTTAGAGTGTTCGCGCATTTTCGATCGACTGCACTCCATTGCACATTAATACATTGTGTTTTCCTGTTATTTGGCACCCTTGGTATGTACTCGGGGATCGGGCAAATCAAACGATATTCTGGAATTTCAAATGCTGGAAGGTTCGCTGAATATAAAATTGATGTTTTTCTGATGCGGTGTTTGAGAATAGGCGCGACATGTACCGAATCTCCATTAGGGATGGATAGAAATCGTGAGAATTCTAACTAGTGTGCGCAGTCTTATAAGAAATCTTGTAAGAAATTGTAAATTCAGAATTTTTATTAGGAATTTTCTTTAGTTTTTACTATTTTGAATAATTTAATCTTTTTCTAAGTAGTGTGGCTTCTGTTTAAAGTTTCTTTTAAAGCTTCACGAAGAAAA